>CAUYQG010252084.1:0-75081 GCA_963574415.1 Tarsius wallacei
ATGGGAGCAGAGAACACTTCGGAGGTTCGGAGGAAGAAAAGAAAAAAAAAAAAAAAAAGCCCCACGAAACAACAATCGAATCCGTTTGGGGGCTTGGAAGGCTGGGAGTGGGCGTCGTTTATAGCACGTTCCGGCGCCTGCCCTGTCCTTTGAAGGATGGGGTTGCTTGCATCACTCCTGGGCAGTGGGGAGTAAACGGAACTAAAGAGGGTCCCGGGAAAGTAGACAGGGATTGGCCGTTTACTGGGGGCACTTGATTGGGTGCTTCAATTTAGGGGGTTGGTGGGACGGAGGTGGCAGCTTAGTGCTCAAAAGAGTTAAAGAGAATGTTGTGGTCCCTTAAACGGAGGCAGGAGTGGGCAGGGGTCCTCCATTCCCCTCCACTGGATACGAAGTTAAGTGCCAACCAGCAAGTGGGTCATGGATAATCTCAAACCAATGGATAAGTTTAAAATGCCCTTTGGCACTGAACGCCGCTCAACATATTCATTTCTCTTTCCTTCCTGGTCTCAGGTTGTTTCTTAAGTGGATGAGCAGTGGTAGGGGTCTACTGGGAAATTCGTAGAAATTTATTGTGTGGCTTTTGCCTTCAGAGTTAGTCTAGGATCCTAGTCCCTACTCAGTCACCAATTTAATGTTTAACGCTGGGCACATCACTCTACTCTGAGCTCTTTAACCTAAAACATTTTGGAACTGATCTAGAGAGTGGTGCGCTTGGAAGAGGGACCCATTATCCGCGGGGAAAACTGCAAAAGAAAACTTGGAGTGGTATAGCTTTTGGCCCGGAGATTCTAAAAGTCTCTTAAAGCCCCTGAAACTGTATGTAAAATGGTGTATATGCTTCTGCATTTCTCTGGAGAGGGTTCATAACTTTCAACAAATTTCCAGAGGGGCCTGTGACAGAGAAAAATGAACCTATTTTGTTATAAAAATGCTGGGGTGGTGGTGGCGGGGCTGAACCTCCAAGACAGAAGGCAAAGTACAGCGCAGTAGTGGCATCCTTTTGGAAGCAGAGGGGTTCCCAAGTTCCTTGTTGAGAATCTCGGCTGCAGGGGCTAAGGGCAGTGGCCTGGGCTGTGGGGGAGCCGAGCCAGGGTGATACCATTCGGAACAGAGACCATTCGGAACAGAGAGGGGGGGCTTTGGGAGGAGGGAGGAGTCAGGGGTCGACTGCAGGGGCTCTTTCCATTTATTTCTTGTCCAGAGGAAGACAAGTTCCTCAAGAGCTGAGAGGCCCATATGAACTGCTATATAGCAGGGTAATGCTCACATAAACTATTCTTTGAATCAATGGTAAGGAGTTCCTTCTCCCAAGTTAAGGGAATAGAGGCTTACTTCTGAAATCGCACCTATCTTATCTGTAAAGTAAGGGTAAAACCTTTTGGTCTTAATATGAGAAAATAAGTGTGAGATACTCTAGATAGCAACTTGAACAAGAGGGGAAGCTCACACACTTGAAGGAAACTATAGTGGCTAGACTTGTGGGGACAGAACCCAGCTTCAGCACCAACCTGGTCTTGGGATCAGAGGTTGAAATACACAATATTTTCTCACTATTCCTGACTCTTCACATTGGCAGTTATTAATGGTGGGTCAAATCTGACATATTTAAGATCATAGACTAGGGTGAATTTTCTCCATTCTGATTTAGGACCACCTACATAATTTTTGGTAAGAAAACAAGGTGCCTCTGACAAGTGCAACTTGAGAAGTTCAAGGCTAGAGCATCCAAAGGTGTTTGACTTGAAGGAAATAATCCAACTGGGGGACAACACAGAATACACTCCAGTTAGATAGATAAAAAATACCTTTATTTTTAAAATGTGGCTTAACTACACCCAGTATGGCTAAGCCTGTTTTGGAATCCATCCTGTAGCAGAGTAAAACCAGGCCAAAGGTGGCGCAATCACAGCTCCTGATCTCAGGCATCAAGGTGTCACTCCTCCAGCCCCCTCAATCTACAGAGTTCTTCTTCAGCTGTTTTTTGTGACTCGTAGAGAGTCGTTTTGGATTCCTCTGCATGACAGAGAGGTCTGACCTTGAGGAAGACCGGTAGCCCACATCCTCTGGTTTTATGGGCTTAATGATATGGCCTGGCTTGGTGACAACCTTGGGAGTAGTCAGCTTTTGGAAGGCTCTCTGGGTGTTCCATGTGGATCCTATAGGAGTCTGGATGGTCCTTTCGAACTGTGAATGGTGGGTGAACGGATATGGAAGCACCTGCACCTGGAAAGGAAGAGTGACGGTGTGAGCAGGCCTGGGATGTGGCTGGATACTCTCCAGGTACTTTTTGGTACAGGCCATGGTTCTCAGTGATGACCCCAGGTGAGTGAAGCTACCGAGAGGTCAAGGCATCCCAGTGTTCCCATCTAACCTAAGGAGTCACAATTTGCTTGAGGGCATTTGGGAGCAGGGTATCCTGAGTTGCCCCAGGCCCCCTAGGTTTACCCAACAATTTAGGGATTGAAAAGTCACCCCATCACAGTTGCTGTCTAGCTACAGAGGCTCCAAGACTGCTGTCCCCGAGTGAGTTTTCCTATGTAACACTGACTGTCCAGGCATGGTGGCTCACACCTGCAAATTCCACAACTTTGGGAGGCGGAGGCAAGAGGATTGCCTGAGCCCAGGAGCTTGAGATCAGCCTGGGCAATTTGGCTAGACCTTGCCTCTATAATAAATAAATAAAAATTAGCTGCGTGTGGTGGCACACACCTGTAGTTCTGGCTACTTGGAAAGCTGAGGCAGAAGGATCACCTGAGCCCAGCAGGTCATCTGCAGTAACTGTGAGCGTGCCACTGCACTCCAGCCTGGGCAACACAGTGAGACTCTGACTCAAAACAAACAAACCCACTGTGACTGCAAGAAGCACCTGAGCCTTTCTGTATCCCTCTAGATGTTGTGACCCTTCTGTCCTGTTCATGCACTCAATCCTTTCCTTCCCTTCTCCTTAATACACAGGATCGATGTTTGAAGGAACCCAAAGAGATGTCCCGAATCCTGAACTCCACCAGGCTGTTACGCTTAGTTGGCATCACAGAATGCAGAGCTGGAAAGCCCAAGATACTGGCAACAGTCATCTCCCTTGGCCCCAAGATTTGGCTTAGAGGGCAAGTGATATATGTGAGTAAGCTGGGAGTAATGTGGGAGAACAGAACCCAGGGCTCGTTTCCTTGCTTAGTACTCTACTCTGCTGCACTGCTATCTTCAGACATTTAAATAATCTCTAAATGCTTCCCTGATGGCCAAAGGAGGAAAAACACATAAGCAGAAAAATGGAAGCCGGGCTCGGTGGCTCAGCCTGTAATCCTGCGCTTTGGGAGGCTGAGGTGAGTAGATTGCCTGAGCCCGTGGGTTTGAGACCCACCTGGGCAACTTGATGAGCCCTCATCTCTACAATAAATCAAAAAATTAGCTGGGTGTGGTAGCGCGTGCCTGTAGTTCCAGCTACTTGGAAGGCTGAGATGGAAGGATCGCAGGAGCCCAGCAGGTTGAGGCTGCGGTGGCTGGGAGCGGCCACTGCACTCCAGTCTGGGCAACAGAGGGAGACTCCAATTCAAAAAAAAAAAAGAAAGCATGACTTTTATCGCTGGCCAGTTATGCATCCTTGGGCCCATGTCCTAACACTCTAAACCCAAGCATCCTCATCCGTAAAGTGAAAGGAAAAGGCAGTAGCCTTTCTGGGTTGATGCTGGGGCGATCTGGCGTTTTAGTGTCAGCAAAGCCCTTAGCCCAGGGCGAAGGTCAGGGCTAGGTCCCTTCTGTCTTGTCCACGCGGCTGTCACCAGGCTGGGAAGAACGGGAGGGTCAGCGGAGGACTCTCAGAGGAGGGGTCCTCTGGGCCTCGGGCGCCCTTCTCCGGAGGCGGGGAGGCCCCTGCTGGTGTCGAGGGAGGGCTGAGCCCTTCGCCCTGACGGTGCCCCTCCCCTCCTGCCTTCCAGCCGCTGAGGATGCACTGCAGGGACTGCGCCCTGGTGACCAGCTCGGGGCATCTGCTGCGCAGCCGGCAAGGCCCCCAGATCGACCGGGCGGAGTGTGTCATCCGCATGAACGACGCCCCGACCCGCGGCTACGGGCGCGACGTGGGCAACCGCACCAGCCTGAGGGTCATCGCGCACTCCAGCCTCCAGAGGATCCTCCGCAACCGCCACGACCTGCTCAACGTGAGCCAGGGCACCGTCTTCGTCTTCTGGGGCCCCAGCAGCTACATGCGGCGGGACGGCAAGGGCCGCGTCTACAACAACCTGCAGCTGCTGAGCCAGGTGCTGCCCCGGCTGAAGGCGTTCATGATCACGCGCCACAAGATGCTGCGGTTCGACGAGCTCTTCAAGCAGGAGACCGGCAAGGACAGGTGTGCGGGACGGGGCAGGCGGGGGGGGCGGAGGTCGCCCGCCAGGGAGGCTGAGGACACGGCACGGTGTGACGGGCGGGCTGGCCCAAAACAGAGCTTTGGCTGAGAGGGGTGGGCGCGGGTCCCACTGCTCCCCTGTCAGTGATAGAGCTCATCCGGAGTCACCCTGGTGATGGGCTGTCCAAGCTGGATGTATAAGGCCAAGTGAGAAGAAGACAGTGACGTGAATAATTCAGGGGTCCAAGTCCTATGTGCGAGGAAGCAGCTTCACAGCTGCTGGCCCGCGCTGGTTGAAAGTGCGATATAATAGCTTTCTTGCGTTTCGTTTTATTTATGTGAACGCTGACCAAAAGGAAATGTGTGGGTTTATTTTTCCCATTCAAAGGCGAACATGCATTCAGTCAACCAATATTTATTAGGTTCCTGTTACGTGCTTGGCACTGCACCTGGCACTGGGGGTACAGTCACACACACAGGTCCCTGCCCTCTGAGGACATCCAGTGTTAGACATTCACTGGGCGGCAGCCAGTGTGTGGAGGGTCGTGTGAGGGGGAGAAAGTGATGCTAGAACTCACAGGGCAGGGAGACAGGCCACAGGCCAGCACAGAGCTTTCCAGCTGCCGGCTGCGGTTCAGTAACGAGATATGACATCTGTGTCATGAGGCTGGAAGGGTTTCTCTGTCACAATGGGAGGAGTGGAATACAAAGGAATGGAACAGAACAGATAATAGTCATCTCACACAGTAAGTAAGGCGAGATATGGTTTCAGGAAACTTTTAATTCAGTGAGATAGATAGGCCGTCTGCCAGGGTCTGCAGACCCCCCACTCAAGGCAGTCACACTTAGGAATTTAGAGGGTGCCTAAGGACATTGCCACTTCCAGAAACGTGGTGACGCGTGTCTTCAGGAGACTGTTTTGAGGAAGCTGATGCTGCATTGACTCACTATTCTTAGCCTTCAGCCAAGTGGAAGGACCAAGTCAGAAACGGCCCTTCAAAACAAAACTGTTTCTGTAAATTAAAACACAAAACATGGTGTAATGGTATTTTCTCAGCGCGTGCTTTTCTCGAAACTCAACCAAACATGTATGGAAGACACATAAAGTACAGCATAACGAACGTGCAGACCTCATGGTCAGAACATTCATTTTGAGCTAATGTTTTGAAGAAATGGGATCATTCCCTAGATTTTGATTTGTGGACGTTTTACCCTCCTTAAAAGTGAAGGAAAATATGACTTGGGAACGATCTGCAATTAAGAAGCATGACAAATGACATAGATGGCCAAGTGGCATTCTTTGATATTAGAAAGTAACTGTACTTGAAAATAACTTTATAATTGAATAAGGGTGCATTAGGAAAATATGATTCAGAACCAATATTATAGTAATTAGATAAAGGAAGCATAAATGAAATAACTGCAGGAAGAATATTTCCATAGAGATTATAAATGAGATTCTGCTGGAGCAGAAAGGACTTTAATTGTAATTTAGTGTGCACTATAGAATTATCAGCTCAGTGTGTTACTTCATCATATAAAAGAATATCTGATAATTTTCCCTAATAAGCACATGACAGCTCTTCATATTCTTTCATTACAGCTGATTAAGTGTAAAAACAGTAGATATTCCTTTGTTAGAAAAGAGTTCACACTTCTTTTTCCAAGAAAAACAGCGCAAAGCAGTTGCATTTCTGCAGCACGTGATCCCACAGGCTGTTATTTGGGAAGTCTGGGGAATTTTAAGTGCCACTTTAAAGAACCTTCCCTTTTTCTGGAGAGCCACATCCTCCTGCATCTCAGCAGGCCGTAGCTTGGGATCTCTACATCACACACAAGACAGCCAACATTCCAGGAGAGTTGCTGCCCCTGGGAAAAATTCCCATCGGTGTCTCCAGTACCTCCAAAGCATAGAGATGTGGGTATGGCTCCCAGACCCGGCTCCCGGGGCTGGACGTGAGCTGTCATCTCTTCCTGGGTGCCACGTCCTCCCAGCTGTTCGCTCATCAAGATTAGGTCTAGAACACCTGCCCAGTGCATCGTCACAGCTCACAGGTGAAGACAAGCTTTGCGCTAAGGGAATATAGTTCCTCTTACCTGTCACCATTCAGTCAGCCCCTCTCAGCCTCAAAGCTCATAGGAGGAGAGAGCCCCGGTCAAAAAGAAGGGAAATTGTTAACACCTGTGTGGGCTGGAAGCTTCTGAATTTTGTAAGGACTGCCCTGACCACTGACCGTGGCTCCCACACAAGACCCCAGCAGCAGAGTGCTGGAAGGATCTTCTTCCTGGGTGCTAAAAAGCGCCCAAAGGGATGGCTGGGTTATCTACTGAGTTTGCACAACCTAGCAAACGACACAGGAAGAAGGGATTCCAATGTGTCAACATACCAAGCTTGATGCTTTTTGTGGGGGTTTTCTCATTTAGTTCTTAAATAGCCCAGGGACAGAGCTTCCTGTGCCCGCTTTATAGATTAGAAACCAAGAGTCAGAGACCAGAAATAACCCGCCTCAGGTCAGCCAGCTGGTTGTGACAGAAACAGGTAAGATTCGAGCCCATGTTATTCCCATCTCTGGGGGCTTTTAACTGTGTTTCCTGGGATGTTACCAGCTCACAATACAATGGAATGAGAGAAAAATGAGAACAGAGCTTAAGGAATGAAAAGTGGAAGCCGTGAATTCAGGGATGACTAAACCAACCCTGCCTGCCAAGAATTTAACAAAACACAGGACTCCTTAAAAAAAAATTTTTTTTTTTATCCTTATGTGTGATGGAAATAATGTTACAAACCACTTAACAAAAAGTCTTCCTTCTTCTCTGAGAGCGAGTAGAAAAGCCTATCTGCAACTCTGTTATTCACATCACAAATGGTGCCGCGGCTGGGGAGAGTCAGACAGGCTGACCTTGGGGATAAGGTGTTTGGAACCAGCTAATGAGGCATGTCATAAGCACTGAAGAAAAGTAAAAGCCCCAGCCCCCGGAGAATGGAAATTAGTATCCACAGCAGTGGAGCATGGTGGGCTGAGTCATTCTCACAGGGTCAAATTAGACCTTGATGTTATGTCTCCACCGTTATTCTCAGGTTTGGCACATGGCTGGAGCTCGATACAGATGTCCAAATGGGCAGATTAATGAGAGGTGGAGTGTGCAGATTCACTCCTTAAATTTTGTCCATTTTTGATCTGCTAAAAGTGTCAGAGGGTCCTGAATGTTCCGACATGTAAAACAAAGCAAATGCTCAGTTAATATAAGCATTCCTGTGGCTCTTGCCCTCTGGCCATCAGCCCCTTCCCAAATGAGTGCCATCTTCCTAAGGAAAGACATTCCATCAAGATGTTAGTGTTCAATTAGTCTACTTGGAGGCAAGTCTTTTACCCTAAGATCAACCAATCAATCAATTGGTCCATAGATAGATAGATACATCTGTATGCTTATTCATATTTAATAAGTGCTTCGTTGTCTAGTCTGCTTGGAGAGCAAGGACAATTTCTAGTTAGTCAAGTATTCTAGTTAATAGAGAGCTGTCACGTGGGGATCGTCATCTTGTAAGAAACAGAGTTGTGGTAACGTGCACTTAGATATTGAAACCCTGGTTCATCTTTGATGGCGTAGAAATTTCTTGAGCATCTTCCAGTGATGCAAACCACCATGGTGGAGCACCAACATCTGTTATGACTGCACTGTGGAATCTGGTGGTGTTGGAAAGAGCTTTCAATCTGGTAATGTTCCAGGTGTCTACCAAAAAGAAAGAGAAAGCAGGAGGGTCTGTGTAGAATCAGCCTTACTCCAGAAAGGACTCAAGATGGCCGTGCGCATCGCGGTTGTGTCAGCAGCTTGTAGACTGGGTTGTTGTCCTTTCCAGGAAGATATCCAACACCTGGCTCAGCACCGGCTGGTTCACCATGACGATCGCGCTGGAGCTTTGTGACAGGGTCAACGTCTACGGCATGGTGCCCCCCGACTTCTGCAGGTAGGGTTCGTTCTGTGGGGGTCCGTCATCAGCAGTGGTGTGCAGGGTTCATAAGCATCGGATTCTGAATACCAGCCGCAGAACACGTCTGTCTTCTTGAAGCAATTAATTAGCATGTCCCAAGTTCTGGTTCTAGAAACAACAAACGGCATTTAATTATGGGATATAAAATATTGAGCATTTTTGTTTGTACTGCTGGAGAAAAAAATCCATCTTGTGGGCTTCGTTTAGCCTCTGAATATTTATCAGCTGAAAGATGCAATAATTGGCATAATATTAACGATGAACACGCATTAAGAAATATTAGTTTTACCCTCATTTCAAAGGAATGTGATAATTTTTTAATGAACTAAAGAGGCCAATTCCTTTGACAGTGAGGCTTGTTTTCTAAAATTAAAAATCATCCTCTCAGTCTCTATCCTTTGCCACATCGGTTGCCTGGGTTTATGCTTCTAAGGCCAAAAAGCACAGACATCATTATTTTGATGTATCGCTTGAAAGGGAACAAGCACACATCTCTGTGGCTGCCTCAAGTTACCTCCTGGCATGCACCCAGGTCCCGTTTGGCACGTGCCACAGATGCACTGAGCAATATTCAGGGCCTGATTTGTGGAAGCCCACTTGAAAACACACCTGTTACTTAAAGGCGTGAGGCTAATAAACTCAGAAAGTGCTCTCGTTTCCGGGAATGCCCGATGGCCTGAACGTGGCGTCAGTCCTCACCTTCAAATGGTAAAACCTGGGGTGGGGGACATTTTAAACTGGCTCATTAAAAAAGTCTGCTTGCTTAGACCTTCCTATGTGTTTTAACCTTAACAGTATCTCAAAGGTCATGAGTCTGAAGGCAAAAGCTACAGCTTGGAGGCTAAAAGCAAGCATGAGGAGTACCAAATCATGTCGTCACCATTCTGTGTCTTTACTCCCTTTCTGACCCCAAGATTCAGCACAGCAACAATATGGGTTGATACGGAACAGTCAGGTCACAAGGGACATGGAAAGGTGTGAGCAGAGCAGACCCTTGACATGAGGGTGTCCTCTGCTGGAATAAGGTTGCACAAGCGCAGAGCCTGGCCCGGCCACTTGCCAGCCTAGTGTGACCTTGAACCAGTCCTCTCTTGTCCCTGTGTCTCAGCTTCCTCATCCCTAGACGTGATGTGATGATAATCCTCTGGGGGCTGTAAGCAGATTACATAAGTCAATGCCTGTGAAGTGCTGGAAACCACGCCTGTGCGTGGCAGGCACGAGGCAAGTTCGCTTGGATTCTCACGCAGGTCTGCGTCATTTAATTCGCTGTCCTTGGGTCCCTGTTTCACAACCTCTGTGCAAAAAGTAAGTAGGATGATGTCAAAGAGCAGAGACTGACAAAGTCAGTGGGAATGGTGCCCGCTGGCATGCAAAGAGCCATCCACATTGATGATTATACAGCAGATATCATCATGTTGCCATTAGGACACATGCCTAAATTGACATGAGAATGACATGTCAAGGAAATTTTCCATTTATTACGGAAAACAAATGAAAGGCAAACAAATGAATAAATTTTCCATTTATTACAGAAAACAGACGAAAGGCCTGTCACTTCTCTTTCCCAGAGTTGTTAGTTCCTCGCAACTTTGTGTGTACAGTAGCATGGAAACAATTTAGTGCATGACACTCCCAGAGAAACTAAAATCACGTCGATGCACCTTCAGTTGCCCCTGGCTCTGGGTCTCAGTCCCTAAGCTACCATCCCCAAGGCTCGAGAGTTGTTTGCACAAGACGGTCTCAGGAAGTACTCCCCAAAAGAAGCCCCTGGCCGAGGGCTTCATCAGAGGCAGCGAAGTGTGGGTGTTGTCTGGAGCAGAGGGTCAGGGCAGGCAGGAGCAGCCTGGTCAGTCCTCAGGCTTGTTGGCAGAGGGTAAGAAGAAAAGACCAGGGCGGCACCAGATTCCCAGGTTCCCTTCATTCTCATTTCCAGGACTTGTTGACTGAACCCGCAGGCATCCAGTTCCTCACTGTGTGACTTTGAGCCTTGTTTTCCTCATCTGTTAGTTAGGGCTAAGAAAATAACAATAAGAGCAAGCAGGTCATGCTAAGAATTAAATGAGATAATGCATGTAGAGTGCTTGACGCAGTGTCCAGCACATGGTGTTCAGGAAAGATTATTGGCATCATCAATATTAATGTGTTAATATTATACTGCAAGTCTCACTCATATAGTAGACCTTGATCATCCAACGTATTACCACAAGAAAATGACTGACAGTGGTGGGAAACTACGGGGGGGGAGGGGTAGGGTGATGAGACTAATGGTAGTAAATATCTGTCTTGGGACAGGGAGACACTTCCTATCAACAAGGGTGCCTGAACGAGGCATATTTGTACACCTAACCCTTAACTGTACCCCACAATATCATAATAAAAAATATTGAATAAAAAAACATATATTATACTACAAGATATGTAAAATAATAATAATAATTAATATTATCCCAAACACCTAAGAGTTTTCCCGAAAGACAGCAAGAATGTTAAGGTGAGGGTTCAAAGAACAGGACACAGCTCTTGCCTCCTGGAGGCTTGTGAAACACCCGACTCACCCCAAAATATAACGCGCCCAGCAGAGGCACTTACCAGTGACCCCAAAATATAACGCGCCCAGCAGAGGCACCTACCAGTGACCCGACTCACCCCAAAATATAACGCGCCCGGCAGAGGCACTTACCAGTGACTACAAATGCGGCCACACGTGCCATCTTTATCTGAGTCAAATGGCTCTTGCAAACAACATCTGCCACCAGAGAATGAAAAAGCAACTTGTAGGTTAGTCTTTCTACTAATCTAACCATTCCTCCTCTGGTCTTGATGGTGAAGGAAGCCAAGAAGCATTAGGGGCCAGGAGCTTGCGTCATCAGCTCCAGGACTTAAGGAAGTGTGCCATCACCAGGGCCAGAAATGGCCAGGGAGGGTTTTGGGAGGTGGCAGAGCTCCAGCTAGTTGACGTACCAGAATGTGACCTCCCCGCGGGCAGAGAGTTCTGTGTGTTTGGCTCAGTGTTGGAGGCCTGGAGCACAGAGCCGTGGATGCTCACTGTCCTGACATGTCACAGATGCTTTGGAAACATCAAGTGAGTGAATGGCTGTAGTGCTGAGCAGAGCATGTTGGAGATGGAGAGAAATCATCATTTCTGCCTCTCAGGCTGTGTTACCTTGAGGAGGCTACTTGAGCCTTAGAGACCTTCCAAGTCTTAGCTTCCACATCTGTGAAATGGTGATGTCAGCTGTCCACAGCTCCTGCCTCCTGACATGTTAATGACTTAGAGTATTCAAGGAAATACTCCATTTCCATGAGAGTTGATATGATAATCCCACCATGTAATTGATGAAGACTGCATCGCACAGTCCCAGCACACAGCAAGTTGCTGGGTGAAGGATTCGCCAACCTGCAAGTGGACCTTCCCATGAGCACCTTTTTTTTTTTTGAGTTGGAGTCTTACTCCGTCGCCCAGACTGGAGTGCAGTGGCCGCTCCCGGCCACCGCAGCCTCGACCTGCTGGGCTCCAGTGATCCTTCCGCCTCAGCCTTCCGAGTAGCCGGAACTACAGGAGTGCGCTGCCACGCCCGGCTAATTTTTTTTATTTATTGTAGAGATGAGGTCTCGCCTGCCCAGGCGGGTCTCGAACCCGCGGGCTCAGGCAATCCACTCATCTCAGCCTCCCAAGGCGCGGGATTACAGGCTGAGCCACCGAGCCCGGCCCCATGAGCACCTTTCATGGAGATGCCCCAAGGGCACTAATGAATGGTGCTCAATAGATGAAGGGCGCCTGGTTCTTGGGAAGGGCGGGGACACCGGTGGCATTTTGTGTGAGCTGGGTCTCACTGTTTTCCGCCATTGAGAATTGGCATTGTGTGGCCTCCAGCTCCTTCTGGGACACCCTGTGGCCTGCTTGAAGTGCTCTTGGTCTTTCTGTAGCTTCCCCGAAGTCCCCCTCTCTCGCTGGAATAAGAGCTAGCCCCAAGGAGTCAGGTTTCAGCGAGCAAAAGGAGAGCCAACTGTCCATTTGGGACAAATTAACCACTGCAGACCTTAAGACACAATGAGCACTCTCAAAAAAAGCCACTAACTAAATTAATCACAGAGACTTTCATTCATTCAACAGACTTGTGCTGGGCACCGGGGGGGTGATCAGAGATGAACGAGATGAGGTCTCTGCTTTCAGCTGCCTGAGTCACACTTGACCATGAGATACGGGAGCCATGAGATACGGGAGGTTACACGGGTGCCCGTGGGAGCAAATGTCCACTCTGCCTGTCAGTTGCATCGGACCCCCCGAGCTTTCTTGAAACGTCTGTCTCCAGCTTTCAGGCAGGACTCGGGGAAGTCCTTGCATCCCTCTGATCCTTGGGTGGCGCCCGGCAAGGCGCCACGTCTTCCGGACAATGGCTCCTCCCATCACACTTGACCAAGCACAGACCCTCCTGGATCTATTTTACGCATGGGCTCGTGTAGAAGACTTCTTCTCAACAAAGGCACCCTTGGCAAATGAAAACTTTGCCAGCCTCTGGTCTAAGGCATGGCCATGCTGCTTGCCAGTGTAATCAGACTCTCCACGCTTTTCAGGAGAGTTGAGTCATTGCCTTCCTAGCGCCAGGAAAACTGAGGCCCAGAGACACAAAGCGCTGAACTCACACGCATAGTTGTTTCTGGTGGTGCGAGGATGGCAGTAACCCAAAAGGATGTCAACTACCATGCGCCAACTACCACACCCCCGCACCATGTGTGTAGGGGGTGTGCAGGGGGGGATAGGGCAGGGCACAAACTATGTCTTGGAGAACAAGACAGCTGAGCAACCCCGAGCACCCACTGGGCCCTCCTCTGCCTCCCCCCTGCCCACCTCACTCACTGATTTGTCCGTCTTTCTATCTTGAGCACTTGACGTTGTGTCTGGCGTGTAGTATGCATTCAGTATAGATCGGTTCAGAGGTAAGCAAAGAAAGCACTTTCCTCGGGGGTGTTTAAGAGACAGGTCCTCAACTTCTTACCATCACATGATCAAAAGTGCCAGGCGAATGAAAACAGTAATTAGCAGATGGCAAATTCAGATGATGAGGAGCTCCCAGAAGTCAGTGGTGAACCACTGAGCTCCAGGGTCAGCATGGGGAGTCCGGTGCTGCCATGTCCTGTCCTGCTCCCTGGAGGTCTGCCTTCGCCCCCCACCCAGAAGGCCCGAGTCACTTCCAGAGTCATGCATTGGTGGGAAAACTTCCAGTCGCCCCTAAAAGTATTAAACACATGGACTCCTTGGGAAGGAAGATAGAAATATTCATGATGAAAACCACACATGGAAGGGGTGGACATGTAAATGGCCGTGGTGGCAGCTGTAGGACATGTTATTCAAGACCTGGCAGAGTCCGACACTGACCTAAAGTCACTCGAGCATGCAGCCGCTTCTCCCTCAATCGGCACTGTGGCCCAAACATCACGTGTTGCTAGATAACCGCACAAGTCCGGCCCTGTCACTTAACCCTTCTCAGCGACTCCCCACGGCTTCTAGAGCAGAGTTCACACTCCCTGGCTCAGCACCAGAGCCCTTCAGGGTCGGGCTTCTGCATCCCCCTTGCGCCATATCTTCTCTGCTCATGTGATCTATTGTCGGGAAGGAACTCATCCTGCAGACACCTCCCCATTCCTCAGCGTGGAAGGCCCAGCCCTGTATTTCTTAAGCTGGCTGGTGACACCTGGCCCTTTACTAGTCATATCAGTGGCCAAGATAAAATGGTTCATTTGCCCAGAATGGACAGGTGGCTCTCTTTTTGCTCGCTGCAGTCTGACTCCATGTGGCTAGCTGTTCGTTCCAGCGAGAGACGGGGGACTTCGGGGAAGCTACAGCATACCTCTTTTTGGTCCGGTGTGTGGCATGAACATGCACGTCCTTCCTTGAGCCTCATAATAATCCTCTGAAGTAAGCATTCTTGTTATTACCATTTTACATACGAGGCTTAGAGACATGGAACAGCTGGCCAAGGTCATAAAGCAGATACGTGGCAGAGCTGGGATTTAAACTCAGGTCTCCAGGGCTCAAGACCAACGCTCTTAACTCTTCCCATCACAGCTTCAGACCCAGCGCATATTGTCCTCAAACTCTCCCTGACTCCATGCCAGAGTCAGACCCACTGGGCCCTCCTCTGCCCCCACATCCCTCACTGATGCGTCCCTCTGTGTATCTTGAGCACTTGGTATTGTGTCTGGCACTTAGTACACATTCAGTATGGATCCTTTCAGAGGTGAACAGACAAACAAAACACTTTCCTTGGGGGTGTTTGAGAGACAGGTCCTCAACTTCTTACCATCACATGACCAAAAGCACCAGGCGAATGAAAAGAATAATTCGCAAATGGCAAGTTCAGATGGTGAGGGGCTCTCAGAAGTCAGTGGTGACCCTGTGTTATTCTCAGCCAGAGCCAGCCTTGAGTCCTCAAAGGAGGGCTTGGGCATCGGCCCCCCGACCCTGCCCGCATCCCAGACTTCAGACTCATTAGTCCTCAGAAAGCTGGAGAGAATTCATGCCATGTTGCACCAGAGACAGCTTCAAAATATATTCTTCTGTGGATGGCAGACTCTTAAATCATGCTGTGTCCATATAGAGGAAGCCACATCCATTCTCTCCAGACAGACTGTAAATTGCATGAAAAGATCTGTTGTCATTGCTTTCCAAACTAAGTTATGGTGAGTATTTAATCTCATTTCCCACTGTAAATAGTTTGCAATAATAATGGGCCAAGCATTTAAATTCTACCTAATCATCTTATTTCTGGTCATACTTTGCACATTACCAAGTTTACAACTCTCTGTTACCCATCATTTCTTGAGTATTAATTAGCAGGGTAATGATTCAGAATGATCACTGTCATGGAACTAAATTAATATCTCATCCATAATGTGAAGGACATCTCAAAGGTATCGTGAATATCAGAGAGTGGATTCTGCTAGAATTATTAGCTAGCGAGCATTAATAAGGCAGCCAGCATAGCAGGGAGAGTTCTTACTTGGCGACAGTCCACTGGGTAGAGTCAGACGCTTGCAGAAGACGGGTGTGGAATGGTGATGCCGCCTGTGTGGTTTACATTTTGTGAAGTCAACTTAAGATATTGTGTGGTATTTTCTTCCTAGGTTCTCATTGATTCTTCCAACTTTGCCATAATTTGGTCACCGCTTACCAGTCATTGGGTGTTTTCATGACCTTTCTTCCATCTCCCATGGGTACCATGGGTCTGTTACGGGATGTGATGACACATCTGCAGTGTCCAAGTTATGGGGGGGTGAGGTGGGTTTTGGGTGACCCAGTGTGGCTCTTTGTCCCAGGAGGATACACAGCTGTGGGTTCTTGGTGCACCATGCACCCAGGCACACAAGTGTTGGTCCACAGGCTTCCAAAGTGTACGGTTGTTTTCCTCCTAAGAGAAGACCCAAGGACAAGAAATAAAGGCAGCAGAATCAAGGCTCAGTGGGTCTCCAAGGCCTGGGGCTGATACTTAGAGGGGTTGTTGCAGGAACATTTTCTTTTGAATGCTACCTGGTGTCACCAAGGCCCCCAGTGCGAGCCGATTGCAGAACAACCTGGACATGTGATGGCTGTTAACTCTATTCTAACATTTCCTGAGTACCTGCTACACACCAGGCATCATGCCAAGAATGGACATATGTTTAAAGAGAGTGTCGAGAGCTCTAGAGAGAACACAGACTCCATTCCTTCCTCAGGACATGTGCAGCCTTCTGAATAGCCCTGTCCAAGCCCAGGGAGCAGGGTCAACCTAGATCATACTGAAGGGGACAAAAAGGAATTTCTTTTCCTCATCCATCACAAGGTTCGTGGCTGAGAATCCATGACAAACGACAGATTAACAAGAGAAAAGCATGCCCATTTATTTAATGTAAGTTTTGTGTGGCACCCCAGTCTTTGGAATGGAAGACCCCCTAAAAACAGGCAAACCTGCATCTTTTTATGCTAAGTTTGGTGAAGTGGGTGGTGGTGAAGAATCGTGATTGGAAAAAGGAGGTATAAGCTCATGGTAATAAACCGGGGTGGAGTGCCAGATTCTCCTTGGCATTTCTGGGTCTTTGAGGGCACTATGGGATGAAGGTTTATGGCCTGCTTTAGAGGAGAACAGAGAATTCTTTTATGATCTGCTTCAGGACAGAGGGGCACGAGAGGGTGAGAGTAAACTTCCTGCTTCTGCTGCTTTCTCAAAGGCCAAGGTGCCGTGTCTTGGAATAGGATGTCCTGATTGCATCAGTACCCAGAAACAGAAGTATCTTCCCTTGCTTGTTAATGTTATGAAGCTTTCCCTTATTTTATTTTATTTTATTTTATTTCAGAGATGTGGGGTACGAGTGAGGATTAGCCACATAGGTAGGCTGCATGCAGGTGAAGTTTGGGCTTCCAATTGGCCCTCCTTTCCCCGGTCATGGACCTGGTACCCTGTGTGATATCCTGTGTCTCTCTCGCTCCCCTAGTCATGCCCGGTGACTATTGATCTCTCCCTTGTGTTCATGTGACTAGCATTCAGGGCCCACTTGGGAGTAAGCATAGGTGGTATTCAGTTCTTTGTTTCTGTGATAGATCACTAAGTGTGATGGTCTCCATCTCCATCCAGTTTGCGGCAGAACCCATGGTTTTGTTCTTTTTGGCTGCGTGATACTCCATCATGTGTATGTACCATGTTTTTTCTTTTTTTTCCAATTGCACAGCTTAGCTTTAGAAGATTCAAACATGGGGTATGACAAGCCCCTGCCGCCATGAACGTTGGTGGTCAGAATGAGGCCTCTGCTCAACACGCTGGTCAGCCACAGAGCGGGCGCCACACCTGGGACACCTCTGTAGTGAGGTGCTTGAAAGGACGCAGCAAGGACTAGCTGCTTCCAACCACACGCTGTCGATGCCAGCAGGAACTGGGGTGCCATCACTGCAGAAATTCCACCTTAAGGGACGGGAGTTTTTCCAAGACACAGAACCTCACTCTTAAGAGTGCACGGTCTGCAGTCAACCGGCTTGGGTCCAAATCTTGGCCCTGAAATGTTTTCAACTTTTCTGTGTATGAGTCTTCTCACCCATAAAATAAGAGTGATCATTGTACCGCTGTGCTATGGTTTACATACGGTGTGTGTGTCCCCACCAGATCTCGCATTGACATGTGATCCCCAGTGTTGCAGGTGGGACCTGATAGGAGGTGTTTGGGTCATAGGGGCGAATTCCTCAAGAATAAATTCATGGCCTACCTGGGGGTGGTGGTGAGGAGACAGTTCTCGCTCTGTTAGCTCCTGAGCGAGAACTGATAGAACTGATTGTTTAAAAAGCCCTGGCACTGCCTCTCTCTCTTCTGTCCCCTCTCCCTGCATGTGGTCTCTGCCCACACCTGCTCCCCTCCCCCTTCCGCCAGGAGCGGAAGCTGCCCGAGTCCCTCACCAGATGCAGACGCACAATCCCGAACTTTTCAGTCCTCAGAGTCACTGATCATACAGTATGTTCCATCTTTTATAAATGGCCCAGCCCCAGGTGTTATCGTAGCAACATCGAGTGGACTAAGACAGTCTCTTGTAGGGGCATCAAGGGTATGCAATAAGTTAGTAAATGTGGAGTCTGAGCACTGTGTTCTAGACTGACATGGTCAAGTCTAGCAGCTTGGCTGGGCCATGGGTGAGGCTGCGCACTGACAGCCAGGCATTGGACTCCCTGCCTCGGTGCCAGACGCTCCCCCGTAAACTGGGAGCAGCAAACCTCCCTTAGAGGGCTGACGGAGGTGGAGAGGAGATTGCATAAGTTGAGCATGAAGGCTTAGCCATGCTTACAAATTTAGTTGTCTCTAACCTGACTGCATATTAGAGTCTCCTAAGGAGTTTTTTTAACACTAGAACTTGCTAAGAAGATTCTTTTTTATCATATATATTATAAAATATATTATATATATATACTAATTTTTGTAGAGCGTGTTCGTATACTCTTTGGCCAACTTCCCCTAATGCTAATATTTTATGTTACTATGGTCCGAATGATCAAAAGTAAGACATTAACGTCAGTACAATGCTCAGCTAAACTGCAGGCATCACTGAGATTTTACCAGTTTCTCTACTAATGTCTTTTGCTTCCTTTCTGTTTACTTTTCATGTCTCCTTCGCCTCTTTACATCTGTGCCAGTTTCTCAGTCTTTTCTTGCTTTTCATGACCGTGACATGTTTGGAGAGTCCTAGTTAGGAATTTTGTAGAATTCCCCTCACTTTGGGTTTGTCTGGTGGTTTTCCATGCTTGACTTGAGCCTATGCATTAATGGGAAGAATACCATAGAAGCGATAAGCCCTTCCCAGCATCTCATAACAGGAGGGACGTGATGTCAGTGTGTCTTCTTACTGGCAACGTTGACCTTGATAACTTGGTTAAGGTGGTTTCTGCTCGATTTGCTCATCGTGAAGTTACTATTTTTCCCTTTGTCCTTAATAAATAACAAATATTTATTTGAGATTATGCAAATAATCCTTTTCCCCTCATCTTCACCACAGATGTTCCATTTATTGATGCATCTCACCTGACAAAATTACTGCAGTGTCTAAGGATTTTTTTCTGAAATTTTTTAAAAATTTAGTTATTTATTATAAAGATGTGGGGTACAATTCAGGGTTAGGTATACAAACACTGATCATGCAGGTAACCTTGTTGTGAGGTATGCCCCTCCCTCCCCTAGCAGTGTCCCTCAACTGCCAGTCCCACACCCCCTCCCCCAACAGTTTTCCACTACTGCCAAGGATTTTGTTGTTGTTGTTCCTCATTCTTTCTACATTTCTTTATTGGAATTCTTCTGTTTCTCCTCCCTCGTTCATTCATTTATTTATTCAGTTATTCATTGAAATCATCCTGGACTCAGGATATTTATTTTGTTTTATTGCCTGTATAATCCAATACTGCCACGAGTTACTTTTACATTCAAACTTAAGACATTTTCAAAATACCAGTGCCTGAGACCCTCTCCAAATCATCTGAACCAGAATCCATGAGCAGGGCATGAAGGCAATGGTGTTTCCTTAAAGCCCTAAATGTTTGCTTCTTCACTTTCCCCACCTGCTTCCTCTGAAAGAAAAAAACCTTCTCCTTCGCATCGTTCTGCAGAACTTGTTCCCACACTGGCTGTCAGAGAGCTGGTGGCAGGCTGCACCCTTGGGGCACAGGCTCTGTGCCAACTCCACCCATGCCTCCCCGTGCACACTGCCTCCCTTCCAGCTCGCCTGGCCTACAACAGGGACTGGGGCACCAGCATCCCTCCCATAGCAGCTCAGCTGGTGTGTATTGTTGTTTCCCAACGGGTCTGATGGCAGAAGCAGCAACTCTGGCAACCTTAGAAATTCAGGGCTGAGAAAAGCCCCAAGGAATGACGGCCTTCAGCTGGGAAGGTCTTTCTGAATGGCATGGGGATGATGGCTGACGGCTGTTCCTGCCATCCTGGCCTCTGCCTGCCCCAAGTCCCACAGGGTGTGTCTCTGCTGGCTGGACAGAGTCTTAAAGTGTGGAAGCAACTCTCACTCCCACGATGATTTGAACACTTGAAATGATTTGGACACCTCTGGAATCATTCTCACCGAGTGTGTAGACTTAATTCTCTCTTTAGGTGATCAACGTGGAGCCAGATAAGTTTTTACTTAAAGAGATGGTCTTCCCGAATGAGGAAATTGATCCAATGGCGCCCTTTAGCTAGTCTCCAATTACCTCATTCCTCGATGCCAAATCAATCTCGTGATATTTTTAGAATCCTAATGGTTTCTTTAGTCAGAATGATGCCAATAATATGTCTGAAACTTAGATGCATCCGATTTAAAACCTGATTCGCGATGGAATAAAAGTTTAACCCTGAGTATACCATGCCATGGCAGTGTGGATGTGGCATGGTTCTCCAACTTATGCCCTGTGAATCTGGGGAGGTGTGTCTCACATGTTTCTGTTTCTTTTTGTTATCTGTTTTTCTTCATAGTTTCAACCTGAATTTTCCCTAGCATGTGGGGATTTTTTTCTTATTGGAAACAGCTTCAATTAAAATTTTAAGAGGATTCCAATTTCTAGTGCAAGTAAATAGTGAAATCTGCAGTAGCTAGGCAGGAAAGGACCCAATTTTTCACTACAGCTCAAAGAGATACTTCCGAGACAGGCATGTTAGAGACGCAAAGTGTTAACTCAGCACAGCATCCAAGCCAGGATGAGGAGTGTTTAGATGCCGCATGACAAAAATAAATCTCTCTTCCTGGAAGAACTTTAACCTGAGAGGAGAAACAGCTCAAAGGTTGATCGTTGTCAGAGCCACAAACTTGACACCCCTCTTGATAAAAGACTTCGAGCCTTGACCCCAGGAAAGTTGCCACTCTAAAAGCTATTTGTGTATTGATCGCCTCTGAAGAAAACGAATAGGTGTCCCGGGTGAGCATCTCTGGGAAACCACGTTACTGTACTTAGAGGAGAGCTGACGTGAACAGAGGGGACCCTGGGGCATCAGGCCCTGAAGGGTAACCTGAAAGATGCCGTAGCCCGGACCTTTGTTTTTTTTTCTCTGCAACAAGGCCAGCTTGGCGAGTGTGGTTTGAAGGAGGAAAGCTTGACTGCTGGGAAACCTGCCTAATCTCCCCATCCCCTCTTCTGAAGACAGAAGGGATGGAGAGGACTGGCCTATTCCAGAGTCAGCCTGAGACCAGGGCTTTTTGGTGGTTCAGTATTTTAGTAACCCTCTCCAAGAGCACCCACCGCCCCCACATGTTAGTCCTGTGCACACGGGATTTGAAAGGAGCCAGCATTTCCTGTTTGAGGCTTAGGCTGAGGTACAGAGGCAGAAGAATGCTGGGGCTATCCAGCTACCCTGTAGGGACAGGGGACTTGGGATTTCTGAGCCCTGAGACTCTGGACTTTGAGTCAGGCCATCTGGAGCAACAAGGGAAGAGTGGTGGCCCCTTGCTTGCTGTCTTCCTTTTTCTCCCATAGAATCCTGCTAGGGTCATCAACGTCCATCCTTGGAGGCAGAAGTGTCTTTAGAGGCTTGCTGTTTAATGGCTAACTCCATATACATTTCTTAAGCAACAGAAATTCAAAGATTATGTGTTGAGCACCTACCGGGCACTGTTCTAGGAATAAGACAAAGCTCTGCCCTCCGGAACAGACGGCAAACAATTCAACAGCAACAATCATTTCAGAGCGTAGTTAATGCCACAGAGAAAATGCATCCAGGTGAAGGAAGCAGCTGTCAGGTGAGGCCTCTCTGAGGAAGACACATGTGAGTTGACACCCAGGGGCGAGCTCAGGGTGAGTGTTCCAGAGAGAAAGCCTCCTCTAAGGCCCCAAGGCAGGGATAGGCTTGGAGGGGTTGATGACAGAAAGGCCAGTCTGGTGGGAGCAGAGTGGACAAAGTTGGTGGATGAGGAGAAGACCCTAAGAGGGGCCTGATCACTCAGCACCTGTAGGCCATGCTCTCGGGATAACTGGAAGCCTCTGAAGGGTCTGGGAGGTTGGATTGGGGAATGAGAATGCTGCGTTTTGTTTTGCTAATATCTCTAAAGCTGCTTGTGGTGAACAGTCTGTAAAAAGCGCGAAAACAGTACTACAGGAGTGACTTAGTCATGCGTAGCGTCTAAAATCCTGGAAGCACATTTTCAGTCCCTGTGTTTGATGATCATGCTGGTCACTGCCTTTATTTCACAACGTTACAACCTCTCCCCTTGCCTATTGTTTAATCATCAGAAAAACCATTTGCTGAAATTCATTTACCTAGAAAATATGATTTGTGCTTATCAGCTTATTAGAGATAACATCGTGCCTCCATCCGTCACAGAAAATTTTATTTTTGCTTTAATCAGCTATGTCGTTTTCCTCCTACAGGGATCCCAATCACCCTTCAGTACCTTATCATTATTATGAGCCTTTTGGACCTGACGAATGTACAATGTACCTCTCCCACGAGCGGGGACGCAAGGGCAGTCATCACCGCTTCATCACAGAGAAACGCGTCTTTAAGAACTGGGCACGGACATTCAATATCCACTTTTTTCAACCAGACTGGAAGCCAGAATCACTTGCTATAAATCATCCTGAGAATAAACCTGTGTTCTGAGGAATGAGCGTTCCAGACTGTGATTCCAGGTACCCACTGCCTCAGACGCCGGGACCCTGAACTTCCTGAGCCACCAGGCAGGAGAGGGTAACAGAACTGGTGGCAGAAAACAGCTCACTCCTCGAGGAGTACAGATGCCAACCAGGCGTGACTACAATGCCACGCGGGTAGTTTGTAAGAAAAAAATTCCAGAATTAATACATCCTGGTGCGTGTTGTTCCTTTCAAAGGTGTTACCTTGGGACCCGAACACTCGGCTCAGTTAAACCGCCATGACTAAAAACATGTTGGATCTCATGTTTAGGATTGCCTTTGAAATCAAAACATGAGCAACTCAACAATATTAGTTGCATTCCTTTCTAGCGATACTGTGTCAAAAGACATTTTTCTATCAAATCGTATCCTTTCCTGATCTATCATCGTTGTCACCTGTTAGACTCCATATGTGTGATTTGTAAAAAGCAACCTGAAAGTACGGACATGACTTCTGAAGAGCACATCTCCACTGACTTTCATAAAGCAAATGTCCAATATTTATTTATAGAGAGATTTTTAGTGCACTCTAGGCCAGTATTTTTATAGATTATGATCATGTGGCAACTTATCCTTCCTAACTCCTTAATCCTGAATGATGGTTGGAAATGGCCTAGAATTGGGTTAATGAGTTACTGTGTTCACAATGCTCACTGTTAGCATGCAGTTGGAAATGTGTTGCGTTTTTTGAACCCCTAGTCTTCAGGAAAGCTGTTCTTTCATAGAAAGAACAGCTATGACATCTTCTCGTGTGCAGAAAAGCTCCAAAAGGACAAAATTGAAAACCAAAACCTGTTATTAAAACAAAAAGATGCTTACAAGAAGAACTTACAGATAGCTTTCTTCGGTAACTATTTATACGAATTAACTTCTCCTAAGCCCTGGTTTTCCCTTCTGCAGAAGGATGGCACTGTACCAGATGACCTCTTAGGTTTCATTCAGTTCTAAAGTTTTAAGACCCTCTTGTGGGCCCATTTGAAGACTTTGCACTTAGAACGATGGGGCTCCAACCGTAACAGGAACCTTACTTGGGGGAGCCTTTTCTAGTCCTATACTACTTACCTTACTTTTGCTAAAAAAAGAAAAAAAACTTCCTCTTGGACCCCCAGGGGCTAAAATCTACCCTCTCCCCCAACCCCCTGCTTCTCTGGAAGCACTACACACACACACACACACACACACACGCACACACTCACACACACACACACAGACAGACATACTTCCTGGGGGTTCCCTGGTTGCAAGAGCAAGGAACCGCCCTCTTGTGAGGAGAAGAGACTACGAGAAGATTCCCTGTCACACAACACATTTATCCTAAGAATCGTGTGGACTCACTCACCACAGATTTTCTTAGATTCTATTCACCACCATCCCACCCCTTGTGAAGGAGAATGAAAGACTGATTTTATTCGGAGTCAAGATTAATTCGTATTATAGATTTTTATTTTAACAAGTAATGTTGTTCAAAAATATAGTCTTTTAAAAAACATGCTGTTTTCTCTACATGTGACTTTTAGGAGGCATTCGTTTCTTTAATGCCAGATTTGCAAGCACCAGCGAATATTGTGTATGAAGACTGACATTGTTTTACAGCCATGACCGGGTTTGTGATTAAAGGAGGATTTCTCACATTACCACTTCTTTTCCCTGTTCTTAATGAATAATAAGATCCCCTTCCCTTACACTAGCTGGGACTGTTCATTAAATGGAATATTGTTGTTGAAATGCAAACATAATTCAGGTGTTCACACAGCAAAAACAAGGCAGGTGGTATTGTGGTGTGGCTTGAGTTGTTAAAAGTAAGATTGAAATGGCTGTCTGAAACATACTGGGAAGTGTTATATACGTCTTCTCATAGTTTTTAAAGGGATTGTGAATTTTATTCCAACACAGTGTTTTCCGCAGCATGGACTATGAACACATCATGTTTTATGAACATGTGAAGAAGTGTCTGAATTTTATACAATTTATTTATAGACTACCTTTACAACCACTTGACGAGCTTATGTTGCTCAGATGTGAGTGGCTCCTTTGACAGTCTCTATATTTATGGAAGTTTGGAAAGACAGACATAATTGGGACTTGCAAGGATGTACTATATTACCTAATCTAATAATATCTCACATGTCTGTATATCATCAGCTTTTAGATTTTTTTTTTTTTAAAAGACCATCTTATTTTTGTTTGTTTTGGTAACTCCTCCCTCTCAAATACTCAAAAGAGCGAAAGGCAACCAAATTCTGAAAGTCTTCACTGGAAAATGTTTTAAATCCATATGTACCTAGAATATGTGAATTCTTTTTTTTAATGGTATAAATAAGTATAAAAAATTACCACTTGGGTAGTGATTTTATTGCAGTATTTTAAACAATGCTTAGAATTCTGATAGATGGTGCTGATGGACCTGATTGTGGAAAATTGAATTCTTGTCTTGCCACCATCATTTCATGACTGTCAGTCTTCACACCATTCAACACCATTAAACATAAACTCCGATATAAAAGATGACTGCAAAACCGCGTTTATAGACCTCACTGATTTCAACATCTGATTGTGTTTGAAACCTAAGTCATACTTGTTATGCTACATACCTTTTTCTTCTCTCCCAGCTGTGTCATCAGCTTCCTCCTAGCTTTTAAGACCACGGTAATGCAATACCACAGCTGGCCGATCCATGGCTTCTGTTATTTCAACGCAAGATCATTTGGCAGAGGCCATTACTATAGATAGCCATTATGGGCAAAGATACAGGAATTCACAAACAAAATCAATCACTTCAAATGGCCCATAAAAAGAGGAATTTCACATTTAATATTCTACAGTAAATATTCACCCAAGAAAGCGTACATTAAAAGAACATTAGGAGGTAAATATTCAGTGTGCTGCGTGGAGACTTAGCTGTGTGATTTCCATTACCCGTTAATGGGTGTTTGGTAGCTAAGTCCCTGTGCCGCTAACCCTGGCACGTCCTCCTAAGGGCTACACATAAAACCGCAGCAATTCAGGGACTTGTAAGGTCACACAATTTCAGAGTTAGATCTTTTCTTCAAAAAATAAACGATGCACAGTCCTATGCCTAAAAGAGAAATGTGTGTGTGGACTCTTGGAATCCCGCGGTTGCCACCAGATTTGTGTATCAGATTCCAAAGGATCCCACTCAACACATATGACCTTTGTTTTCTGAACTTCTCTCCACTGTTGATCTATTACGTTAGAATAGAGGGAGATCATCTCATTTCAAAATAGAATATCCCCTCAAACATTTACATTGTTGATTTAGAAGCGAAATGACTGCTAGGTAAAAGCGGAAGGAAAAAGTTGAAATGTTATTAGGAATAGGACAGTGCTATTTAAATAAATATGTACCTGTTAAGTACCTGCCTAAATGTTCACCCTTGTTTGTAAGAGTGACCTCATTTCAGAAACAGACCTTAGATTCCACCAGAAACCTACACTGAGAAAAGGGGCCATGATCCTATTCTCTTGCTCTGCAGTGTCAGGAGGTGACCTCAACACATTTTGTGTTTCATGCCTGACCCAGTCATTTCTTCCTTTCTCGTTGCCTCTCTCTTGAACTTCATTGTGTCTCTTGACTGTCATTTTCTCCCAATTGTCCTCTTTTTTCTACGGTGTGCTTTTCAACCAGCAGTCTTGGGAGTGGCTAAGGTCTTCCTTGTCGGTTGGTTAACTGGAGCCCTATCTGCGGAACAGATTTGGGATGGGTCCTGCCAGAGCAATGGCCAGGGTAGGTGGGAGGACATGTCTGACTACAGGACAAGGTGTTTCAGAGAGACCATCCTAGTCTGCCTAAGTCTGGGGGAGGAGGGAAGGAAGGGAACTCCAAGACACAGACCTTCAGTGCTAAAATTAGAGTGGTCCCAGGCACCCGGACAGTGGGTCACCCTATCACAAGGCCACTTGGAAGATCAAGATAATAATAAGCCCTGGGGGCGGGGGTATAAGACAGTAGCCTAGGTTTTAGCACATGCCAGAAGGTACTTTGAAAAGACAAGAGGTGAGAGAGTGTCTTCAGACTTAAAAATGAACAAGAGAAACCCCCCTATTCAAGCCCACTCACTCCTGCCTACTCAGGGTATTGAAATGCAGATGCAAAAAAAAAAAAAAAAAAGGCTGAAATACTGTTCCTTTCTATTCAGTGCCCTAATATTCTGTGCTACCTTGGATTGTCTTTTGTCTTTTTATGTATGCATCCTGTTAGTCTAATTAGATTGTAAGCTCCTTGAGGGCAGAGACTGTTTCTGCTTTGTCTCTGTAGCCCCATACCTAGTATAGTGCCTTGCACATAATAGGCGCTCAATAAATGTCTGTTGTTGATGATGACCTCTTCATGTTGGCCCAACAGATTGGTAATTGGGCAAAAATACATTCTACTATTTTAAAAGTACAAGAAATGCCACGGGTTACGATGTAGTTAAATTTTAAGTGGACTATTTATAGGGTTAATTCTTAAACCTAATAACGTTTTTAATCAGCGAGCTGGCCTAGATTTGGTAGGATAATGTTGCCGCGTTCATTAGGTTTGCTAATGCTGGCTGTACTGAGCGCACAGGTGAAGCAAAGTTCAGCAAGCTTTGTGTTTTCGCTGTTAGTGAACTGCTTTGAGCACAAATTAAATTTAATATTGACAAATGCTACACCATCTGCAGAAAGGCGGAAGAACAGCTCGGGCTCTGACTTCTGTGGTTCGACTACAAAAGGAAGGCTCAAACGAGACAAGTTATAACCTGCCTTAAACTTGACGGCCTCCTAAAGCTGCTGGGACTCCAATTGGTGGCTACTGAGGGTCTATAAAAGTCAAGGGTGCGTTGCTCTTGGAAGCAAAATGAAGCAAACAAACAAAACACGTTTGTCTCCATCAAGCAGATCCAAGATAGGTTTTCTCTCTCCACCAGCATGTGAGGGAGACAGAGAACTCGGGAAAAGCCGTCCTCGGGCCGAGCATCCCCACTCCCGAATCGCCATCTGGCCAGCACCTGGCATCGGGTTACCTCACGGCTCCAGGAGAGGTCAGCAGGTGGGCAGTAAAGGTGAGTTCGCCGCCAGTCAGTGCCTCTCCAAGGGGCCACAGTCATTCCCTTCTTGAGCATGTGAGCATTTGGAGTCCCTCTCTTTCATGATATACTCTTCCACGTATTTATTTAAATGATTAACCTTAATCTCTTTTTTTGTGTTTTTTTTTGGGGGGGGTGTTTGTTGGGTTTTTTGGTTTTGGGGGTTTTTTTTAGTTGGAGTCTTACTCTGTTGCCCAGGCTGCAGTGCAGTGGCATGCTCATGATCACCCCAGCATCGACCTGATGGGCTCCTGCAATCCTTCCACCTCAGCCCTCCAAGGAGCCGGAGCTACAGGTGCACGCCACCACACCCAGCTCATTTTTTTGATTATTGTAGAAATGAGGTCTCATCGAGTTGCCCGGGCTTGTTTCGAACCGCGGGCTCAGGCAATCCACTCGCCTTGGCCTCTCAAAGTGCTGGGACGACAGGCTGAGCCACCGAGCCTGGCCTCAATCTTGTTTTTTAAAGCATGGGGAACAACCCAGGAGACATTACTCCGAGTAGGGTGCTTATTTCTGAATGGGTAGGAATAGAGAGTCTCCCACATCTTCAAAATTTTCATTATAATGACAGAATGTTATATGTTATACAGTGATAAGAATGTCTTTTCTCACTACATAAACCATCCCAAGGGTTAGTATCTTTAGTTCTTTACCAGGTGGCTAGTTCTTTAATTTCACAACCAAATATAGAAAATCCATGGGATTAAGTCAGAATCTTTACAGTTATATTTTACCTGCCGAATATCCATTGTGCTTTGCTCAATGTCAATTGTGACATATACAGTGTTTTAGCATAGTCTGACGGTCCCATTTTGCAAATAAGCAAACCAAGATGAAAAGGCTGTGTGCCTGGCCCTCAGGGCATGAAGATGAGGCAGACACGCAGCATGCCTCATACCAAGCTCTCTGTTCCATGCGCCTTATGTATACTTATGCATCAAATCCTCACAATAACCCTATGAAATGGGTTCTTTAAGCAGTCCCCTTTTACAGATTCACAAGTTGAGGTCCGAGACACGTCAGTAGCTTACCCAAGCTGTTCAGTGGGAAAGGCATGTTGGAAGCCAGGGGTCTGTCACCAGAATCTCTGTCCTTAGTCACCACACACTTCTTGGCGGAAATTTAATCCTGTTAACAATTTCTATTAACCCATTCATCATGTAATATTTGATGCATACCAAATAATGTAATGAACACGTAAATTAGGAAGCAAACTTAAGAGCATCACCCCTACCCTTGAAGCTACTTAAATGTTCCTTCTGTTGTCTTGGATTTTCTTTCCTTTTCTTTTCTTTTTTTTTGAGTCATTGTTTCACTCTGTCACCCAGTGCCCAGGCTGGAGTGCAGTGGCATGCTCGTAGTCACCCCAGCGTCAACCTGCTGGGCTCCGGTAAGCCTTCCACCTCAGCCTTCCAAGTAGCTGGAACTATAAGCACCTGCTACCATGCCTGGCTAATTTTTTATTTATTGTAGAGACGAGGTCTCGCCAAGTTGTCCAGGCTGGTCTTGAACCCGTGGGCTCAGGCAATCCATTCACCTCGCCTCCCAAAGTGCTGGGATTACAGACTGAGCCACCGAGCCCGGCCGTCTTGGATTTTCTATTTACCATTATGTTGCTTTCTAAATAGTTGTATTACCTACAGATCTATCTATAAATACGGTATCATTTATTTTTACATATTTATAAACATTGTAACATTATATATAGTCTTCTGAAACTTCCTTTTTTTCCCAAAATTTTCTTTGCCTGTAACCCTATTTTTGCTATTGTATAATGTCATTGCGCAAATATACCATAATTTATTTTTATCCACTCTTCTGTCAGTGAACATTTGGGTCTTCTGCTTGTTCCCAATATGCACAATGCTTGTATGAACTTTCTTAGAAAGTTCTCCTAGTACATGTGTGCAAGAATGTTTAGAGTGCATAGCTAAGAATAATTACTGGGCTAGAGGGTAAAATGGTTGACGTGCACAATACTGCCAAATTGTTTTCTGAAACGGTGAACGCTTTATCCTCCTAACAGTGATGGTCCGCTTCCTTGCCAACACTTGGTATTTCCAGACTACAAATTTTTGACCAGCTGGTGGATGTAAATTAAATCTCATTATGAACCTCATTGATATTTCCATAACTCCTTGTGAGGCGCTGCATTTTTTTCCTGTGTTTATTCATCATCAGTGTTACTTCATCTGTCAGATGGCTATTCACCCTTGTCCACTTTTTTCCTGGGTTAATTCGCCTTTTATTTTAAAGAATTCTTAGCATATGCTTGATGCTATTTTTTTGTTGATTACATGTGCTATAAATATCACCTTCCAGTTTATGACTTTTCTTTTTCTCTATGGTGCCTTTCAATGAACAGTTTTTTTTTTTAATTTCAATGTAGTCATGTTTTCTATCTTGTATGATTAGAGCTTCTTATTTAATAATTCTTCTACTGTTCCTGATCATTAAGTATTTTACTATGTTTTAGTCTAAAAATTTCCAAGATTTAGTCTTTCACACGGAAGTCAGGGATGTACTTTTTTGTACGATATGAGGTAGAACTTGCTTCTGTTTTTATTTAGTTACCAGCTAGCCCAGCCAGCATTATTTACTGAAGAATTTGTTTTTCCCTAGTGATCTGCAATCAAATTTCCATATACAAGGAAGGACTCCCACAAAAACGGAATCTGTTTATAAAAAGTTGTATATTTATTCTTATATGTGTAAACTTCAGTAACCTTCAAAGTCCTCTCTGTTTGATGCAATACACCTACTGAGATGATTTTCCCACGGCTCAAAACAGTTTTTGAACTCATCAATTTTGATACTTTTTAGTGCTTCTACCATTTTGTGTTTCATTTCTTTCATGTTGACAAAAAGTCGCTTGGGGTGAGATCGGGTGAATAGGGAGGGTGGGGCATGGGGGTCATGCCATTTTGGGACAAAAACTGCTGAACACTCAGCACAGGGTGGGCAGGTGCACTCGTAAACCATCCATCGTGAAAGGGACAAACGTGTTGAAAGAATATCCCAAAAAATATCCACTGAAGCCGAACGCAGCCTCTCACAACAACACTAGCTGGTGTACTGATGCCGGTGGGTTCCTAGAACACTTGCCTAGTTGGGGAAGCCTGTACCACAAGGAGCTGGCCCCTTAAAAGATAATTCTGGGTTTTGGGGGTCCCCCCTTATATGTGGGGATTTATTTCTGTTCTTTGTTCTCTGTTCAATTGTCATCAAATTGTCCACCCCTGTACTAACACCAACCAATAAGTCATAATTACCTTAGCTTTTATAATCAGTCTTGATATCTTGTAGGGCAGTTTTCCCTCACCTTATTCTTCTTCCAGAAGAATGTCTTAATTATCCTTTTTTTTAAGCCACTAATTTTTACTGAAGTATAGTTTTTATGCAGTGAGTATGCAAATATCATGTATATAGATTGATGAAATTTTATATACCTATATCCTCATGAAACCATTACCAAGATCAAAATATGGTGCACCCTGGCACCCCAGAGGCTCACGCAGATTCTCGTTCCATCAGTCTCCCCTACCAGGGCAGTCATCATTCCACCTCCATCAGTGGCAATTGACCTGTTTCTAAGTTTCATACAAATGAAATCATTCAGAATGTCCTTTTTTTGTATCTAGCTTCTTTCAGTCAAAATTATGTTTGCAAGATGAAGATGTATCCCCGTTGACGCATGTAGCAATAGTTCATTTTTCATTGCTGTAGAGTATCATATTGCGTTAGAGCTACTTTTTTTTTTTTTTGAGTTGGAGTCTTACTCTGTCGCCCAGACTGGAGTGCAGTGGCCGCTCCCGGCCACCACAGCCTCGACCTGCTGGGCTCCGGCGATCCTTCTGCCTCAGCCTTCCGAGTAGCCGGAATTACAGGCACGCACTACCATGCCCAGTTGATTTTTTGATTTACTGTAGAGATGAGGTCTTGCCCAGTTGTTTTTTTGATTTACTGTAGAGATGAGGTCTCGCCCAGTTGCCCAGGCAGGTCTCGAACCCACGGGCTCAGGCAATCCACTCACCTCAGCCTCCCAAGGCACGGGATTACAGGCTGAGCCACCGAGCCCAGCTTAGAGCTACTTTCTAATATTGATGGTCTTTTGAGTTGTTTTGAATTTAGGGCCATTATGAATACAGCTGTAATGTACACCTCGTACATGTATTCTGGGGAGCTATGTTACTCTTTTTGGACTGTTATAACAAAAGACCATAAACTGGGTTGCTTATACATACAGAAATTTATTTCTCACAGTTCTGGAGACGAGAAGTCCAAGGTCAGGGTGCCAACGTGATCGAGTCCTGCCAAGAGCCATTTTCCATGGTGCCAACCGCCATCCTCACGTTTTATACTCAGCAGAAAGACAGAAAGAGGGTTCTTTGAAGTCTCTTCTTATAGGGTCACTAATTCCATTCATGAGGGCTCTAGCTTATTGTCAGATTATCTCCTAAAGTCCCCACCTCCTAAAACAGTCACCTTAGGGAATAAGCTTCCACCTATCAATGTTTGGGGGGCCACAGACTTTCAGTCCATAGCAGTGGACAGTAGTGCTCATTCTGTTGGTTATATGGCAATGAGTCGAATTGCTGAGTCACTGGATACCACCAGTGCTTGGCTGAAGTCTAAAGCCAAGCAGATTTCCAAGATGTCTGCATCAGTTTCACGTCCACCAGCAATGACTGAGAACTCCACTGGCTTCCCATGCCTGCCAACTCTTGGTATTGTCAGTTCTCATACATTTAAACCTTTTGCTAGCTATATAATGGTATCTCATTATGGTTTTGGGTTTATATTTCCTGGATGAATAATGATGCCAAGCATCCTTTCTTACGCTTATTGACCATTTGCCTATTTTCTTTTGTGATATATTTGTTCAAAGCTTTTGATCATTCTTATAACTGGGTTGCCATGTTTTTTCTTTTTTATAGGAATTCTTTATGTAGTCTTGATTTCAAGTCCTTAGTTGGATATATGTGTTTCAGTGTATGGCTTGCCTAGTCAATGTCTTAGTTGTGTATTTTGATGACTAAAAGTTTTCAATTTTAATAAAATCCAGTTTGTCGCTATTTTGTGTAGAGTATACTTTGTGTCCTATTTAAGAAATGTTTTTACCTAGTCCAAGGCCATGACTATAATCTCTTTATGTTTCCTTCCAGAAGCTTTTTGTTGTTGTTGTTTCTTCTTTTCATATTTGGACTTATGATCCATCTAAAATTGCTTTTTAATAATAATTGCTTTTATTATAGAGGTGTGGAGTACAAGAAAGGATTAACTATACAAGTGGGCTATATTCTGGTGAAGTTGGGGCCTCCAATGGGCCCTCACTTCCCCTGGTATAGAACAAGGTACCCTTTGTGTCTTTACATACCACCCCCACCAGCAGTGCCAAGCAACTGCCGATCCCTCCCTTGCGCTAATGTGATTCATGTTCAGGTCCCACCTGGGAGTAAAAACATGGGGTATTCAGTTCTTTGCTTCTGTGATAGAGCTGAGTATGATGGTTTCTAACTCCACCCAACTTGCTGCAAAGTCCATGATTTTGTTGTTCTTTATGGCTGCATAATAACTTCATCCATCGTGTATATGTAGCACATTTTCTTTATCCAGTCCATTTTTGATGGGTAGTAGGGTTGGTTCCATGTTTTTACTATTGTGAATAGTGCGGCAATAAACATGTATGCAGGTGTCTTTTTTGTAGAACGATGTATGCTCCTTTGGGTATATTCCCAGGAGAAGATCAATTTTTAGTTCTTTAAGGAATTGCCACACTGCTTTCCATAGAGACTGAGCTAGCTTGCACTCCTACCGACAGTGTAAAAGCAATCCTGCTTCTCCACACCTACACCAGCATCAGTTATTTCTTTTTTTGACTTATTAATGATAGTCATCCTTACTGGAGCTAGGCAGTATCTCATTGTAGTTTTGATTTTCATTTCTCTGGTGATTAGTGAGGCTGAAAATTTTTCATGTATCTGTTGGCTGCTTGTATATCTTCTTTTGAAAAGTGTCTATTCATTTCCTTTGCCCAAAAAATGGGGTTGTTTTGTTTGTTTGTTTGTTTGTTTCCTTTCATAGTTTGAGTTCCTTGTAGATCCTGGATGTTAGGCCTTTGTCAGATACATAATTAGCAATTTTTTTTTCCATTCTGTGGGTTGTCTTCCCACTCTCTTGATGATTTCTTTCGCTGTGCAAAATATTTTCAGTTTGATGAGGCCCCACTTGTCTATCTTAGCTTTTATGGCAATTGCTTCTGGGGATTTGGTCAAGAATTCATTGCCTACTCCAGTAAATTGCTTTAGAAGTATAGTGTGGGTAAGAGTCAAGTTTTTTTTTTTTTCTTTTAAGGTATTCCAACTGGCACAATGCCATTTATTATAAGTACCACCCTTCCTCCACTGAATTAGAGTAGTGCTTTGGTGATAAATCAGGTTATCATATACGTGTTGGGTAGTGTATTGACTCTGAATTTGGTCTCATTTTTTTAGCCTAGTACTGTTACCATATATCTTAATTATTGTAGCTTCATAGGTCTTGAGATCTAGAATTAGAAGATTTGCAGCTCATTCATCTTCAATATCTTTCATTTCCATTGTTTTGTGTTTTTTTCATTTAAGTTACTTATCTAATGAATAGCAGTAACTTACTTTTCTTTTTCATCCAGTCTGATGAAGGATATTTTTACTGAGCAGCGCATTCTACTTTGACAGGTTTTCCTTTAGTACTGATATCATTCCATTGTCTTCTTGTTTCCATTTAAGTTTTTTTGTTGTTGTGTTTTGTTTTGTTTTGTTTTTCTCAACAATTCTCAGTAGTTTGACTACATGACCAGGGAAAGGTTTGATGTTTCAACAGTAAATATGATGTTTCTTATAAGTACCTGTCAGATAGTTTCAGGTTAGGAATTCGTCTTTTTTTCTTCATTAATTTCATTAGATATCTGTAATTTTCATTAACCTTTAAAAAGAATCGGCTTTTCTAATTATTGATTGTATATTTGTTTTCTATTTGATGAATTTGTTTTTATGTTTATCATTCCATTTCTTCTATTTTTGGATGGGTTCTGTTCTTTTTATAATTCTCACCTTGAAGAAATTAGATAGTGCATTAATGTTTAGCCTCTTTCTTCCCTAATAATACTTTCACTTTAAAATCTGTACTTTTCTGCTATTATAGCTACCTCAATGTCCTTTTCATTACTATTTTCTGGGAATATCTTTTTCCTTTTTTTTTTTTTTTTACTTTTAATCTTTTTTTGTCCCTATCTTTTAGCTATTTATCATAAACAACATAATTTTTTTTTCTTTCTGAAATCTTACAATCCCTGTCTTTCATTAGAGAGTTGAGTTCCTTTCAAATTTTAGGAGATTAATACTATATTTAGACTTGTTACTACAATCTTACTCACAATCGCCATTCTTTGTTTTTCTAAGCTTTTCTGCCTGTTATTGCCCATTTCTTTTAATTGATTATGTTTATTATTATTCCTCTTTTCTCTTCCTATTAGTTTGGTAGTTATATGGCAGTTACTCTTGAAGTGAAATTTTATAATATACACTTAGCAACTTCGGAAATCCTGTGATTACTCAGTCTCTGTAAAACCTCCTTCTCTAACTGTATAATCAAGGACCTTAGAGCCTTATACCCATTCTATATACAGTCTGTTTCCATCCACCTCTTTTTCAGTGCCGTGCATTAGAAATCTTTGTTTTAGTTATCTGTCTTTGTATTTTTATTGTTTAAATGTATACTTGTTTGCTTATTATTGTTGTTCTACATTCTTTGTATAAATTAGAAATAAATTCTATGGATTTACATTTAAATTAATTTTAAGTTTCACGGATGCAGATCTATTTGTAGGGCAACAGTATCACGTTTGTATGCCTAAAAATGTCTTTATTCCATCCTTGCTTTTCCTCCCAATTCTTTTGGAGTTCTGGGGTGGCACTGCAATGGATCTAGCTATGGATTTCCTTTATTCTGCTAGATGTATGGGTTCCTTCCTACATCTGCAGGCTGACATCTTTTATCAGTTCTGGAAAACTCTTAAGCATTATCTCTTCGCCTGTTGTCTTTCCTATATTGGTACTTCTCTTCTCCCCTTTTAGACTCAGACTTTAGATGCATAGTAGACCTCCTAGTTTATCCTTCGTGGTCTTAATCATTTTTCACATTTTTAATCTCCCTGTCTTTCTGTGCCATATTCTAGGTGATTTCAATTCTGTTTCCCAGTTTGCCAATTTTCTCTTATCTGGTCTAATCTGTTATTTAATTCCATCCAACCCAGGCCATCTGACCAATTCAAAGCAATGTCTTTTGGTCCAAACCTCTATTTCTGTTAATACAGTTTTTATGGGGAAGCAGCATTCTTCTATAGACGCCTCATCAAACATGTATCTATATAATCTATATAAAAATCACAAAATACCAAGGAAAATATACCAGTATAAGAGAGAGTTAAGAGGAATAACAAACAGCTCTTCAGAAATTTGAATTGTACATCGGATACGGAATACAAAATAATTACACGTGGAATATTTTTAAAACAGATTTTAAAATGAGCACGTTGTCATAGAATTAACTATAATTCCCAAAAAATAGCATCTCAGTCAGTGTGGGCTGCTGTGACAAACGATCACAGACTGGGTGGCCCAGCATTTATTTCTCACAGCTGCGGAGACAGGGAAGTCCAAGGCCACTGGTGCTGATCCAGTGTCTGGGGAGGGCCGGCTTCCTGGTTTAGGAGTGGCCATCTTCTTAGTTGAATGTCATGCCTCCTCCTCGTTTTAAAGGGGTATGTTGGGTCGGTGAGCTGAGCCAGTGCCGCGGGTAAGACGCAAGAATTGCATAAGGAGTAGGTCCGAAAAAGTCTATTGAGAAAGTACATCAGAGGAAAAAGGGTGGACCCACCTCCCCAAGACTGGAGGAGGAGCGGGACACTGATGGAGTACTTGGCAGCGGGTGCTTGAGGTTGAAAGCATTTAAAGCTTCCCTGCGGTGGGGGCAGGTTGCCATGGTGACGGGGGTGGGGGGTGGTCTGTGTTACATTGTCGTGAAGGGGACAGATCAGCACAGGAACTGTTGCCATGGTGATAGGGTGGTGGTCTGTGTCGCGTCGGTCAGGAAGGGCTGAGCACAACAGATGAGGTCAGCTTGGCCCTTTATGGCAGGAAGACAAATACTTTGGATAAAAGGGCAGTTACTACAAACCATGCTTGGGGGGGACTGCAAGATGATGATCAGTAACTGCCGTCAGGAAACCAGTTTTGTACCTTGTTAATTAGAGGGTGGGTTAAAAATAAGCTGCTGAAAATGCATGACAGAGCTAAGCCATGTTCAAATGGCTGCCACTCTGACTAAAGTCACTCCATGTTGGCTTTTCACCTTCTCAGGGTGTGACCCATTCACTTGGGCTCCACCCTTCTGACTCAATTCCTTCCCAAATGCTCCATCACATTAGAAAATAGGAATCTGGGAGCGGGTGACACACACATTCAGGCCACAGCAGCGTTTTATAATCCTGTAGGCCAAACCGTAGCAACCTCTGGGGGGGCGGGGGTGGAAATAGCCTAAAAGAAGAATGTAACACTTATCCATGTTAAATGTCATCATATCAGTGTCAGTCTATCAAAATAATTTTAATTCTGTCGTCTACATCTAATCCCCTAGGGTTTGTGCTGAGTGTAAAGTTGATGAGCATATTATTAGGAGACACAATTCCAGTTAAGCCTTCCCTGCAGGATAATAGAACACTGCTGTTGGGATGTGACTGGTCCAGCTGGCCTTTGCTACTTTGATCCAGAGCACATTTCCCCACTTTTTTTATTAGGATGAAGCGGAAAACTTTAGCAGACATGTTACTGAAATACAAACATTTTCCGTCTCTATTATCCCCCCCTGGCCTGTCCCCAGCCTAAAAAGAAAACCAAGCTGGCACCCAGTGAGCACTGCTTTCCTTCTTGTAAGTTCTTGCTTCAAACGTCGAATGTTCAAAGCCCTGTTTGGTGAGTCCGGGCTCATTTACAGCGTGGCCCTTCCCTGCAGTATTCCACTATGGTTTTCAGCTTCCTCTTTTCTCTCTTGTCTGATCTTGTCTGTCTTCAGAGCTCTGAAGTCATGCTACAATAAATTCTGGAAAATGCTTCCACTTCTTGGTCCCAAATGTTTGCCTCCTTCCTTCCCTGGATTTTAAGAGTCACATAGAATCTCAATCTCTCTCTCTCTCTCTCTCTCTCTCTCTCTCTCTCTCTCTCTCTCTTAAAGCAAGCCTGGCCTTTTTTAAAGGGACAAGATGTTGGGAGGTCACCTTGATTTTTCTCATGCTCTGCCTTTCACCACCAGTACTTGTCATCCTTGGAGTTTGTAACAAGGTATGGGTTTGACTGCTAGTAAGTGGTCCAACCAGGTAATAGGTCCTCCATGAAACGGTCCCATTGCATAAGATAAGAGATCTGTAAGGAGAGGCACCTTAGCCAGGCTCACTCGCCATAGATCACTCACTGGCAAGAGACGTGTGACCACAATGCACCAAACTGGGGTGTGAGCCCCCAGAAAAAGTCTGAATTTCTGCCAGGTATTTTCAGCCTAGATACAGAGGGTGCCAAAAAAAAATATAAACTCATTTTAAGAAGACGGTATTAAAATTGCAGTATTCAATAAGAGGAATGCAAGTCACGCTGGACTTCTGCAATTCCAAGAGCGTCCAGACGCCTCTGCTTACGATGAACTTGTCCTAACATCTCTTACAATGTGTAGACCTTTTCTTGCCCCCCCCATAATATCATCGGCAGGCTTCACTGAGGAGGCAGGACTGAAACTGAAGGTAAGTGGAGAGAGAGAAGCACAGACAAATAGCAGGAAAATCACAAGAGGTGGAGAAGAGAGCCGTGAAATTATTGCAGACCAGAATTCCAAATTGTCGGGGGTGGGCTTGGTATCATCAGCAGAGTATGGCAGAAGTTCATTAAACATGGTGGTCACACACATAAAACAATGTCTCACGGGATTCTAGGAATATTAAAAACTGTCCTTTGAAAAAAAGACATCAAGAATGACTCTGAGTACTGATGTTTCGAGTTCTTTAAATTACTCCATGTCCTCAATATAACTATGTCTCTAATGTAGGAGAGAAACGAATCTTCTTGACTTGTTTTAGGAATAATAAGCCTGTATCCTCAATACCAGATGTCTCTCACCATAGATTAACCATCATGCTCCGTGTGTGTGTGTGTGTGTGTGTGTGTGTGTGTGTGTGTTCTGTCCATAACAGGTTTCTTCATCAAGCAGATGTCAAAATGTTAGGCTGAGGCTGGCGCATAAGATGTGACCGAGCCAAGGGTAGAAAAGGGACCCTAGCTGTCCAATCACGATTCAGTTCCAAAAGGACAGAGTCATGGCAAGCAGAGAGCAGGGAACAGAAAGCAGGGAGCAGAGAACTAGGCCGTGGCTGTACACTCCAGTGGAGCAGAGAGAGACCTGTAACTGGCACGCCTCCCTGGGTCACTCTCCTCACCTTCCCACTGCGAACCTCTCACCGACTCTGCTCAACCTTCATTTTCTGTAAAACTGGGGTTCCTCGTGTCACTTCTATGCACAGCATTGCAGTAAGAATTCAGGAAGGATATGTGAAAGGCTCAGGCCAACTCTAAGTCCGTGTATCAACCTTCACCAGAAGGCTCAGTGCCAGCATGGACACAGGGTCCAGGGAACTGGGGCAGCGTTCTAGAGCTCTCCAAGAGAAATGGCTGCACATGCCACGGACATCCATGTGGCCAGAGTTGGTACGGCTGCCCAGGGTAACCCACCACCTGCTGGAGGGGCGCTTCCCAGGGTTCCGTGCTCCCACCTATCTTCTCTGGCCACTTGTCTTTAAGACTCGACACTAAGCCTGGGCTCTGATGAGGCATGTCCTGATCTTACCCCTACGGCTGACCTCTCTTCCCCTTGTACTCTTTGCATGACTCTCAGTTCTTCTACGTTTTACTTCCCACATGGGAGCAGGGCCTCAAGCCAGCGACATGTCCCCATCACGGTGCTTGCGCCACACAGAGATGCTTGGGGAAGGCAGTGGCGGGGAGAGAGATGGTTTCTCTCAACCTGAAGAGGCCTCTGTCTTCCCACGCATGACCTCCAAGGTTCTGCGGGATAAGGAGGAGAGGCATTCTTTTTTTCTTTTTTTTTTGAGTTGGAGTCTCACTCTGTCACCCAGACTGGAGTACAGTGGCCGCCACTCCCGGCCACCGCAGCCTCGACCTGCTGGGCTCCGGTGATCCTTCCGCCTCAGCCTTCCAAGTCGCTGGCACTACAGGCGCGCGCTACCACGCCGGCTGATTTTTTGATTTATTGTAGAGATGAGGTCTCACCAAGTTGCCCAGGCCGGTCTCGAACCCGTGGGCTCAGGCAATCCACTCACCTCAGGCTCCCAGGGCACGAGATTACAGGCTGAGCCACCGAGCCCGGCAGGAGAGGCATTCTAAAAAGGGTGTTAGGGAGGCCCGGGAGCCATAGGTGAGTTAGAACCACTGGGACAGACTGTGTCATGTGCCACATTGTCATGCTTTTATTTTTTCTTTTCCCAACAGGGTTTCTTCCTTGTTGAAAAGCAAAACTCCCAGGAACAGTCAAATCTTTGTTTAAAGCCAATTAAATATTAAAGGAGCCCTCCCTCACTGCATAAGTCAACAGAACTGAAAACCTCGTGGGTGCTGCGGGCCGCCAGTGAACTCCTGCCTGGGCGGCCATGACCCTCCAGGAGGGCGTCTCTCCAGGGCATCCCTTCCCCATTTCATGAATGCCAAGCTGGTCTCCTTAACATCCTTCCCTCAGTCCCATCACAGCCTGGAGATGGGACAGCAGGGGCCTGGCCGCAGGGCTCTCTGTGTGTGCTTAGCTCCAGCCGGGAGGCAAGGCCGTCTCAGGCTTCACAGGCTGCCCCTTCCCCCGAGAGTGCTGCCCTGCCCTGTACCCCCTTGGCCAGGCTCCCCACCCAACTCTCTTTCCTGTCTCCACGCTGCCCTTGAGGCTCGGTGGAGTAAACGTCGGTCCTTGTCTCACTGTCCTGGTCACGGTTGCCATATTCTCATTTTAAAAATCGGTCCCTCGACTCTTAGGCATGTGGAGGCCCTGGAGTTTGGCCCCGAGTGGCCTACAGCTATCGGCTCATCCTGTCTCCCCAGACCTAAGAATTGGTCCGGGGATGGGAGCATGACCCTTTATGCAGGGATGCAAAGTCTTCTTCCAGCCCATGGTGCTGGAGGGGTGGGACTGGGGCAGCCATATTTGCGGCCACGAGGGAAGCCACCTTGAGAATGGAGCCATCTCGGGGAACACAGAGCTGAGAGGTGGATCTTAGGATGTCACTGAGTCCTGGATCAAGCGGAGCCGGAAGACAAATCTCTCCCGGTCATTCAGTTACATAAATAAATTCTACTTTTTATTTAAGCATATTTGTATTGGGATTTCTGTCATTTCCAAAACATTTGTGTCCAACAGATACTCTCAATTCAATGACATCTTCTAGAAACTCTCTAGAGCTCTCTTCACCAGTGTCCTGGATCCCTGTTCCCCATGTAAGCACCTTAGAGACAGAAAAGATTTATATTTCACAGATGCTAGGGGAACAAGGACCCAAAAGAAAATGGAATTTATTTATTTTTAAAAAATAGTGTATCTATTCTTATATGTTTAAGCTTCAGTCACCTTCAAAGCACTGTCTGATGCAATACACCTATCAATATGCTTTTTCCACTGCTCGAAACAGTTTTTGAATTTGTCAATTTTGATGCCTTTTAGTGCTTCTGTGTTTTTTTTTTGTTTCACCTCTTCCACATCGGCAAAGCATTTCCCTTTGAGGACTTTTTTCATCCAGGGAAACAAACAAAATTTGCTTGGATTGAGACTGGGCGAACAGGGAGGATGGGGTATGGGACCGTGCCATTTTTTGTGTCAAAAACTGCTGAGCACTCAGCGTGGTGTGGGCAGGTGTGCTCCTAAACCCCATCGTGAAGTGGGCAAACGCACTGAAAGAATCTCCAAAAAAAAAGAAATCACCAAAGCCGAACGCAGCTTCTCACAACCCTAAGCTGGTACGCAGATGCCAGTGGGTTCCTAGAACACTTATTTAGCAGGGAAGGCTGTACTACAAGGGACCACCCCCTAGAAAATAATTCCTTTTTGCCTCCCCCCCCATATTGATGAGATCAGCAATAGGCAGCAGTCAAGTGCATTATCCTACAAAGATGTTTGCAGTAATTCTGCCCTTTGGGGCGCTTTCCCTGGCTGTGTTTCTCAATGCGGTGATTGAATGGGCTTGGTAGAAACCTGAAGATGCAAATACAGCTAGTTAGAGCTGGAAAGCCAGCAACAGAACCCTATCACAATAAAAAGATCAAAAGGTGCTCTACAAGGGTCAGCACCGTATTGCAAAACTTTTCTTTTAATTATATAGATGCATACACAAGTGCATTAGGATACATCGTAAACTGTATTTCTTAGTGTGGATGGAAGCAAAATATTTTTGGCAAACCATCAATCTAGCCCCTACCTGAGACAATTCTATAATACAAAGTACAAAAGAGTAGAAGATGACAGAGGACGTGCTATTGCAGAAGGGTATTATTGTATAAAACTTCCTTTTCAGCCATATAGATATTCGTACATGCCACGTCACAATACAAAATGTATTTCTTACTATGGGGAGTAGGCAAAAAGTCTGAAGACCACGGGCTTGCTTCCTACCTGGGGCCAGATATATTGCACAACAGCATGATTGTCTGAGCCTTCGCCAGGGGGGCAGGAAGGAGGGTTCGTGATGCCCCCAGCATCCAGTGCTGTGAAAGCTGGCAGGCTATTCATCAGCTTCCAGGCAAGCAGTGAATTGTCTGCCTGCAGGATGGCTCGCAGGCCAAGGCAGACAAGGCTGGCCAGGGCCAGCACAAATCCCCCCAGCCTGTTTCCCCGCCCGGGTCCTCAAGGCATTGAACGGAAAGCCCACGCAGACCAGGAGACGGGAGCCTTTGGAGAAAGAAGAACGGGAGAAGGCCGAGCACCCTTAACTGCTTGCTACCTTCAGCTTTGGCCCGCAGGAACCCGAGAGGCACTTGCAAAGAACCTGACCTTGGGAATCAAGGGTACAGAGACAATCTGCTGGGAGGTGAGGTTGCTTTAGTAGCTGGAGAATAATAATAACAAAAGCCAGATGTCTTTAAAAAGCAGGTGATTTGCTCATTTAAAAAAAGTTTGTTCTCGTGTTTCAATGGTTCACCTCTTCTATATTTATTTTTAGTTTGTTTTGTTCTCTAAACGTTTAGCACTTACAAAATATGATGTTCCATTGACTAGTTTCAGCTTATTTTTAATCTTCTTTTAAAATGTTTCAGATACCCAGTTTACTCTCTCTCTTCAACTTAATTTCCCCTCCATTGTTTTCACTTGAAACAATTTTGTTGCCTTTTTCCCCTTTGCTTTATTCACAACTCTATCTTTGAAATTCTTAGCTTCTGATTTTAATTCTTTTATCGCATTTGCACCCAGTTATGCTTTTTAATTTCTGAGCATCTGGTTTTGTTTTTTAACCTTCTTAATGTGCTGCTTTATTCCTTGTATTTGGTCTCTCTTATTTCAGCCTCGATTTTTCTCCCCTACCTTCGGTTTTATGGGTTTACTTTCTGTACTGGCGGTATCTTCTCATTTATAATTTTAATTCTTCTGCTTCTTGCAGAGTGGACATTTTTCAGACTGACAAGACACAGAAATGCAGAGCTCAGGCTCTTCTCTTGTGTGGTGTTCGGGCTCTGTATGTACACGCCTTGGTAGCTAGCTAGAGTGGTTCCCACATCCAGCTGCCCCCACCCGCGTTTTTCTCTCTTGACCCATCTCTCTTCTCAGTTGGGTTACAAGAGGATCCCTCCTGTCGCCTGAACGTCTCCGCTTCCTGTGCCCTTAGAAGCATGGAGAAGCCACCTACAGCCAGCAGATGGACCCTGTTGGAGGGCTCTCACACACGTCAGGCGTGTGCCCTGTCTAGGCCAGCACCGGCTGCCAGAACGGTGTCAGAAAGGGACCCTCTTTCCTGTTACTGCCGGTGAAGGCCGCCCAGGGAAGACTTCAGAATTAGGGGAGGCGTGAAGCGTCGTAGTCCTTTGTCCATCTCTTTTGGAGGGAACAGGACTTTCCCTTGAACCCAGAGGCATGATCTGAACAATGCGAATGATGATGGCCGAGAATTTCATCCTTTAATACCGTCTAGTGTCTGTGAGGAGGATGCAGAGATCACACGGGAATTTGAGCAACGAGACAGAGTATGGGGAATTTGCTCGTGAAAGGCAGAAAGAACTCACAGGATAGAGAAACAGCGGGCAGGAGGAGTGGCTCCCCCCCCCCCGAGATGGAGCACTGAGGAAGGAGCCACCTCCTCGCGGCTGAGCTCTGGACACCTTTGCAGAGGGCGTGGCCGGCTCGCCGGATGGCAGAGAAGTCCGTCGAGGTGTCGCCTTGGTGGGAATGCCGGACGGCTGCCCTGGAGTGGGAAGGAAGACCGTCCTGGGGGAGCCTCGGCTCCGAGCTCGCTAAGTGCCACCGGCAGGGTGGCGTGGAAGGCTGCCGGGGGAGGTGCCCTGCCGGCCGCGCTCCATGATGGAGACACCCAAGGAGGCGGTGCAGGAAGGTGCTCCCGAACGGCCGCCCTCTGCAATTGCTGCCACGCAGCGGGAGCCGGTCGCCAGAGGCAGCCACTCGTGGGGGCGTGCCTCGCTGGCGGTGCTAGGAAGCTGCCCGTGGGAAGGTGCTTTGCGCAGCTGGCCGCTGGCACTGCAGAAAACACACACACACACACACACACACGCACATGCACATACATGCACACACATACACACACACACATACACACATACATGCATACACAGACACTCACATACACTCACACTCAGATACACACACATACACACACACAGATACACATACACTCACACACACATACATCACCCCACACAAACATACACACTCACACACATACACACACACTCACACACATACACCCACATACTCATGCACTCACACATACACACATACACACACTCACACATACATACACATACACGCACATACACACACACTCACCACACATATACACACTCACACTCATACAGTCACACACATACACATGCACATACATTCACACACACATACACACATGCACATACATACACTCATACACACATGTAGACACATACACACTCATACACATACACTCACACATACACACACACAACACACACATACTCAATACACTCAAACACACGCACTCACACACAGAAACTCCCACACTCATGCACTCACACAACACACACACACTCTGCAGGAACAGGACACCAGGAACAAGAAGGGCAGCTCCTTCCCCCGTGACGCTCCCCCAGCGCCGCCTGTTGACAAGCTCCGCATCGTGTGCCCCTTAAAGAAGAAACCCCGAAAGGGCTGCACTCGTCACAGCATGGGTGCAAGTGGATCTGGAGCCGAGCGACAACACACCGATATCTGGAGCAGGCCATTCCAGGTCCTACTCCGCTGCCACGTCCACCCTGCACACCTCTAAGCTCTGCGCAGTGAAACAACTCCGTATTTCCATCTATCCAAATGCACTGTTCTTACAGGTAAGGTGATTTGCACCCAAATAAGAAGCTGCAGCCCCAGCTGTCCCTGCCTGTGTTACTGACTCCTCAAATGCCAACGCGGTCCCAGCGGATAATTCCGAACCTAAAGACTATATTGTAAGCACCACCAATTTTAAAAACATAAAATGGAGCAAAGAGAAAGAAACAGCATACACACATAAACACAGGAGAAAATACGAAAGCCACGACAGTCAGCACTGCAGTCTTTGGCTACAGGGCCACCGTGGTGACCTCTGGCTTGCATTTCCCTTGTCCTGGGCCAGAAGCTCCGTTGGTCAACTCTGTATCTGGCCGGAAAGCCCTCAATTGTCCTGGCTTTTTTGTTTGTTTGTTTGTTTGTTTAGAAATACTAAGGGGCACCCCAGGAAATCCCCTTGTCTCCATGTAGCAGCAATTTAAGTTCCCTTTGGTCACAGGGATCAATCACTCAGCCAGTGAGGTCACTCCTTCTTTTTGGCTTGTTGGTTTAGTGATATAAACAGCCCCAGCAATCATCTCTTCAAATCCAGTGAAGTTCCTATGATGCCTCCGTTGCTGAAAGCATTCCCTACCTTCGGCGCTAGGACGTCCATCCACCTCAGCAAAGCTCAGTTTCCACTGGATTCGGAATTCGATCACTGATATCAGTAGAGAGGATGGGTTCAGGGCAGCGTTTGGAGCAGAAGCCAGATTAAAAGGGCTTTGTGGTGAAGGCAATACAGGGAAGCCGAGGAAGTGAACGCAGCCCACTCATTCAAAATAACAGCCATGAGACGAAGGAGAGGCCAGCTCACGACGCATTCAGCAGAGGACGGAGGATTCCGAGAGGAATGTTTAGGTGGAAGACAACTTGGACATCTTCCAAGATGTAAGAGAAAGCACTGCCATGTAAAGAAACTGGAGGAAAGATGAGAGACGAGGTTATCAGAAAGCTCCCTAAAGAAGGGACGGGGTCACTGACTCAGAGTGGAGGGACCACTGCCTCCAACCCTGGCCCCCAGAAGCGGCGGGAGAGCCATGATGGAGGAAACGGGCAAATGTGTAGGCAGCAGGGCAGGAAGCTGAGTGGTTTCCTGTTCAGGCAACAAAGGAAAGCCTCCTAGTTGTAGGAAGAACTCAGTCGGCGGGTTCTGAAAAGGACAGTGGAAAATGGAGAGAGAAAGGAATGGAGAAATCTCATCTGGTTGTCTGTGAGTCGTGACTCAAATCTCACTTCCTCCTTGAAGTGTTCTCTGCCCCTTGAACTGATAGCAGGCAAAATATTAATATATCTAGCAAACGAAAGCAGAGATTTCTCTTTAAAGCCCCTAGCCTATAGCTATTAAGTGGCCTTTGCCATTTTCTGCTGTGTCTAGAATCAACCTGTGACCCTTTAACACATCGTGTCTTAGTATCCTTCATAAGCACCTACTAGAGTGGGTAACACATTAACACCGTGTTTCAACTACTACTATTGGGCAACAAACCACTCCACACCAGTGGGGTAAGATAGCCAGCTTTTCTAATTATTCTCTCTCATGGTTCTGGGGATCAACTTCTCTCTCATGGTTCTGGGGATCAACTAAGTGTCCCACTTGGGGTCTCTCCTGTGGCTGTATCCTGTAAGTGTCCGGAGGCTGCTTCTCATGTCTCTGGAGCTCGGTGTGGGCTCTGGGCAGGGGCGTCAGCCAGGCTGTCCTCCTGAATACACACACGTGACTTCCGCATATGGTTCGGGCTTCCTCAAGGGGATGGTAGCTAGGTTCCAAGGGCACTGTCCTAACAGAGAGCCGGACAGATGCTATGACACCTTTGATGGTTGAGCCTCTGAAATCATGCAGTTCTAGTCTGTAACACTGTTATTAGAAGTAAGTCGCCAAGGCCAGCCTATGTTCAAGGGAGGGGAATTTAGACCCTACCCCTTCATGAAAGGAGCTTGAGGATGTGCAGACACCACACACAGAAGAGCTAATTAGACACCTGTTCCAAGCACTGTAGCATCTCAAAAAGCCTTGGAAGGAAACAGAACGAGAGTGGTGTAGTCTTAAAAGGTCTGGAATCTGCTACCCACGGCTGTGTGTTTCACAAGCGTTGGTCATCTTCTCTGCAACCTCTTTTCGGGAGACCGATTGAGCTGTTGAGTCTAGGAGAGTGCAGATTAGTGCTTCTCCACTTCAAGTGCATGCAGATTACCTGGGGATCTTGTTAAAATGCAGATTCTGGCACCGCTGGCCTGAGGTGGGACCTGGCATTCTGCATTTCTAGCAAACTCCAGGGTGATGCTGCAGCTCCACGGGCAAGTTTGTAGAAAGCCATTGGCGTGACCACTTGGCTGCTATGACCCCATGCTGCTCTGGGAGGAACTCTGACAGGGGTATGACTCCATGCTGCTCTGAGAGGAACCCTGATAGAGGTATGCCACCTGAGGTCCCTATGTGCTTGTAAGACCATGGCCCTCTGGCTGGGTGAACCCTCAGTGCTGATGAGGTTAACCCATTCTTCCCCAAGGTTTTCCGAACTGGAATGAGAGTAAGAGTAAAGCCCTTCTCTTGTGGGCATAGGAGGCCCTGGGGTGACCGGTCGTGTGAGGAAGTTAGTTTCTAGGAGCAAGGCAACAGGCAGAGAAGAGGATTCAGGAGTGTTCCAGTGCCTGCAGATGTCCTAACAAACATCCTTCTGGCAAATTCTCCCCTTGGCCTAAACTTGTTCCGCTTGGGTTTTTGTCAGTTGAAACTAAAAAAGCTCCAACGAGGGATGGGGAAAGGAGAGGTATTGTCCTGGAAATGCAGGCCCCAGTGGCTTGGAGTAAGAGCTTATTATCCAGACGCCCGGGGCCTGAGGTGGGGAAAGACTGTCCATGAAATCACGCAAAGCTGTGTCTCCAACAGAGTGGACAGGCGAGAGGAGACACTAGGAAATGAAAGCTTCAGCCTACCTAAAATGTGTGTGTGTGGGGGGGGGGCTAAAACAAACAAAAACAACAGAAAAAAAGAGGCAAGATGGTCTGTGGGTTAAAATTGCGGGACGGTGTTGAAAGAAAACAAAAAGAAACTCTTACCCAAAACCCTGAACCCTGAAAACAGACAAGAGCAGGACAGGGTAGGAGCAGCTGAGCTGATGCTCTTCAAAGAGCAACCAGTCCCTGGGCCTGAGCAGAAGTGAAAAACCAGTCATGTCCAGCAAAGAACGAAACATTGATCTTTTCCTGTGTGTCACTGGAAGATGACTTTGTGGGATGTGCTTTACACTGATGTCCTTAATGACCTCTAAGAAAATGCCACTCATGCTGCTGTCCCTGAAACTCTAACACAGTCACAGCTGGCACTTCCATAGTCAGAAGAGGGAAAACTGTACATGGGTCATGTCGTACGAGTCCCACCCAGCAGACCCTGGGACTGGACGTACCTCAGGCCAGTCTCCAAGTCCTCTGAGGTCTCGGGGACAGAAGCCACACAGGTGAGACAGGAATGACAGTGCCACCCCTTCATGTTTGGAGTAAATGACTTGAATAACCTCTTTCTTGGTTACACCTTCATCTATAGTAAGGCCTTACTCTAGGATGTACACAGTCAAACTAAACCAAGTATTCCACAGACATTTCAAAAATGGCACATTTTTTGCACTAAAAGGAAGAAAAAAAAAAAAAAAGATGACTGGTTACCAGCATGGTGTACTGTCTGTGAACTGAAAGGCTTTCTTTCCTATTCAACCAGCAGGCCCGTGCAGGTAGGGCAGGTGGCAGCCGAGAAGCAAGCAGGAGAAGCACTCTCTGTGGTTGACACCCTCGTGTGTGACCATGAGGCAGTGAGAGCTGACCCCGAAAAGCATACCTTGTGCTGTGTTTATTAAGTATTTCTTTCACACGTTAAAACATTATCTACCACAGACAGGCTCAATTTTGGCAAAATCAACTGAAAAAAGTTATATGTTAATGCAACATTTGTCGTAAAGATTCCAGAAACACATGAGTCCAAATTTCAAATTATGATTCCCATAGTAACTGTAACTCGGCTGTACAACATACATAATGGAAGAAATGCTATCAACATATACCGTAGTAGAAAATACTCAGTAAGCAGAAACAAGCTGAGTTATGCTTGTTCTGGGAACCATCATTTTCAACTAGCGGAGAATATATAAAAATTGAAACCATAAATGCATGCATTATTTTTTGCATTTAATGCTAATTTTTCTTGATCCAATTTAATCAGCTTTGCATCCAAACTACATTTTCCTTTCATAAACTGTCAATGAATGTCTTTTGTAATTTTAAAATCCACAATGTTTGGTTCCTTTTTCGCAGGCAGGCTGCTTCAGCAGTATGGGATCATTACACCCTGTCCATCCCTGAAATGTCAGGACACGTCTGCTGGGATCCATCTATCTACATTCCTTCTCTCCATAAAGGACATAGTAGGGGAGGAAAAAAAGAATACCAACTACAACAAGAATCACACCAAGTAGCTTAGAATGGTACACGAGTGCCACAGACGCAGGAACACTGCCACGATGAACTTCCCCCTTGGTTTCTTCCTCAACAGAACAAGGACAATAATACCACCATGTATTTACAGTTTCCAGAGTATTTAGTCAAAATATTATCTCATCTGATTCTCACTGCAACACTGTGAAAAATGGCAAAAAGAAAACACCTTTCCGTTGTTCAGCTTTTGTGACTCCAGCAGAACATATTTAAGGATGTGTTTTCATGTAATCATTTAACGTCTGGGCCACTTAACTGCACTTGCACGACTTCCTAAACATACTCATTTACCACACGCTGAGGATTTACTTATTATTGAAGACAGAATATACTCTATGTAAAAAGATTATGGTTATGAGCTAGCCTTTAACATGTTTTAAGCTTTTGGATTTAGCTGTATCCTGAAGACTCAATTCCGAAACAGAGACATAAGTGCCCTTTGAAATTCTGCCCAGGCAAAACTTACCCTGCACCTTAGACTCCGTCTTTCTTTTCCCAGTTTGGTTCTAAGGACAACTTTGCAACCTCTGAGGAAAAATCCTTTTCCTTCCCAGCAGTCCTTGCCATCAGGGTGTGTTTCATTACATTCAAACTAAATTACTTTTCAAGAACAATCATAATTCTTTTACCACATTCATGACCTTGTGTAAGCGTCCGGAGGGCAACACGCACGATCTTTCTGTGTCTTAGCACTACTATGATCAGTCTATTCAAATGTAAGTTTATCTTCCCTCCTTTTTATGTACAAAAAGATTTTTCTCCATACAATCAGATAAAATTTTCTTTCTTCATTGATATAGTACACCAACTTTTAAAAAATCAATTAAAATAAAGATTCAGAGTTTACAAAAGCTTCAATATCATTCATTCTAACTAGGGAGATAACAATCCTTTGCCTGCTAGATGAGGATTTGGGCCAGGTATAGTGGTTCATGCCTGTAATTTCAGCACTTTGGGAGGACAAGGCCAAAGGACTGCTTGAGCCCAGGGATTCAAGACCAGCCTGGGAAACACAATGAGACCTTGTCTCTATTTAAAAAATTAAAAATTAGCTGGTGCACACCTATAGTTTGCCTGAGCCCAGAAGGTCAAGGCTGTGGTGAGCCATGATTATACCACGGCACTACATAGCCTGGGCAACAGAGTGAAGCCTCGACTCAAAAAAAAAGTATAAGCATTATGTATGTAATTAAAGGTAATATTTAAGTACAAAAAGGAAAACAGGATTATTAATTTTAGAAGGTTTTATGGTAGATAAAGAGTTGTCTTTTTGAAAATTATTTTATTTTAAAAACATGGGGAGAGTTGTCTTCTTAATGTTACCGACAGTTATAAACAATTGTACGACAGATCTTTGCAATGAATAAAGGTGAACACATACATTCTTGAATAAAACAGATAGTAAAACACATAAAGGTATTCCCTGGGACGTGAATATTGAACGCTCAGGTCTGTCCCCCTTTTATGCAAATGTTTGAAAAGAAAAAACTGTTTCTGAAGTTGATCACAAAGCATATTCTCAATACTGTTTTCAGGCCAAAAAGTCAAAGATGAGAATATGAGCTCTTTCATCTTATCAGAGACCAGACAAAGGGGCCTGCTGCCCTTGGGATGCATCAGTCCCACAGGAAGACAGAGACACGAGGATGCATTTCCCACACATGCCATCCACTTTATGGGGCTGTTCCCAGGGACAGTGTGGATCCAGCCAGTGGTCAAGGGCCACCTTAAACAGAATGAAATAACATCCTCGTTGATTGTCTCTTCAAGGTGGAAACTGAAGAGGAGGTGACTAATTCTAGAAGGTCACAGAATGATTAGAAATGAAAAATAATGGGATGTGTTTCTCTTGGGCCATCAATATGTGAAGTTCCCAAAGGTCTAAGCTTTCCCAAGTAAGCTGACAACAAATTTGAAGGAGACTATCAGTACCAAAGATTAAGAAACCAATTTTTCACCTTTGCTTATAATTAAAGCATGCAGGATTCCATGAATAACCAAGAGTAAAACATTAACACATTAAAGAATAAACCAAAGGAAAACTCTGAAAGCAAGGTAAGTGGTCCAACAATAGATGTCAAATGAATTATGACACATTCATACAACGAATACTATGCAGTCATTCACAATGTATTCTTGAAGATACCCAAAGAGAGGGAAAGGGTTGATAATTTATTATAAAATGAAAAGAGAGGATACAAACTTGTATATTCCATATGATCTCTATTTTTGGAAAAAAATATGTACAGAAGTAAAAAGGTTGAGAGGACATACAGAAAACTATTATTAACAGAAGTTACCTCTGTTACTGAAAATTTAATCTCTTCACAATTTTTCTTTTCCAAATGAAAAGAGGATAAGGGGAAATTATTATCTTCAAAAAGACTCAATCAGTATATTCTGATCTTTTGGTCTTATTTGTTTTTAATAACACACAAAATTAAAAACTAAAATATATTTAGTGACATTAAGCAAATGCATTAACAATTATTTTTCTTTACATTACAAAATCAATAGTTTATTCAAATTTAGTTTCCTTATACTTTTTTCCAATTCACACAAGAACAATGCATTTTTAAAAACATATGATGGCATAAATTTTTATCCGAGGTTGCAGTTCTCCTTGCATTCTTCTTCACACATCATCAAGTCTAAAAAATGAACTTCATGTGCTTGATCCCATACGTTTTGAAGAAGACCATGATAATGAGTGCCCACAGTCCCAGAATAAAGCCCCCAGGAGGATGCCAGTCTTTCAGCTTTGGCTTCTGCAAAACAAGGATGACATGGAAAATTTCACATTAGGCGAACAGTTCTGCAACGGATAAAGCAAATACTGATGGAAAGGAGAAATTTCACGTGTTATGTTTTAAGAGGGGAGTACTTTTAGTCAAATTAAATATACTGGGATAGCCACAACAGTAACCACTTAAAACAGGGTCAATATCTCAAGGGGTAAACTGCCAACAAGGGTCAGTTTCGGCTTCCATTTTGGTTTCCTCAAAGGGTCCTTCCCTGATTACCCAACCCAACCATTTACTCTCACCCAAATTATTCAGCAGCCTAACAGTCCTTTTCACTGTGAATTTACATTTCATTAGGTTGTTGTTTTACCTGTCTCTTCTATTAGGCTGCAACTCCAGCGGGTCATCTTGTGACCGTCCCAGCACAGTGACGCGGCCACTGTAGCAGGTCAGTGCCCAATGCAAGACTGCATTTTGACCCTGCAACTGGAGCTTTGTGACAACGATCTCTTTATGAACCTACTTAGTGAGTTACAGCCAAGATTGTAAGGACAGTTATGATATGAGAATCCTATTTTAGAGGAGACTAGAAGGGAGAGAAACTACAAACTAAAATTTGCTTTAGTCGCGACTATCATGTATAACCTTCAACAGTTTAAAATTAACTTGTCAAAAGGAGAGAAAGCCACTTTAATATTTAACTTGGATCACAATGCTAGCTAGCATGCTAGGAGCTTTTACTCAAATGCCTTAAAGGAACCACTGACAATATTGCCGAAGCGGTCACATCCGACCTTCATTCCTCACCTCACGCCACCCTCTACCCTGCGTTTCAGAAGAAAACTCTGCAAAAATGTACCCCAGTTTTCCCCGTGTTACTTTCTACTCGAGCGTCTGCAATGGCTTCTGACCGTGTGTGTGGCAATGTGATGACAGACGTCCTTGCCCTCAGGTATCCTGCAAGATGGTAGGTTCAGTGGCTCTCAGTGGCTCAAAGGATAGAGCTCTTAGAAGTCACAATGCTTTCTGTGCAACACTATGACAAATCCTAACTTCATTCCAGTCGGAAATTGAGAATAATTGCTAGAAAGCACAGTTACATGAATGATGGGTCATGTAAACATCACAAGCATGTGTCAATGGAAAGTGAGTGAGTGGACCAAACATGACTGACCACTGCTCAGTTTTGCCCTGGTTATTCTCTACGAGTCAAAGGACTAGTAATTCACATGAAAGGGTTGAAAAAGCTTAAGACCTAAAACTATTTTCCACAAACCGGGTAAAGATTACCATTATTCATTAACAGTGAGAGCACACCTTTATACATTAACCTGCAAAGTTCCCTGGGGGCCTAGTTTAAGAGCATTGACCTAGTTAGACAAGATGCTGATTTTCCCTAGCAACTAAGAGTCTCTGATTTATATGGCACTTGAAAACACACACACACTTAGGTTGCTACTGTAGAAAAGCTAACTACTGTCAAACTCTGGCACTAATGTAAACTCTTAATTGAGGCGAATAAGCTATATGCAATTGTTCCATAAACTGAAATAATGAACTTCCGTGCCCAAAGAGTTCAGGAGGTTTTAAACCTCGTTATGCTAAAAAAAAAAAGTGAACATCCCTTAAGCTCTATCATTCATTAGAGATCACAGAAATAGTAATCAGACAGCTAACAGCAAATCTTATTTCTGCAGCTGTAGAAACTCAAGTTACTTTCCAATGAGATGGATTCCCAAAGGTTGTAATTCTACTATTCGATCTTAAACTTAGCAGCTAGAAACAGTTGCCAGAGATAAGATGACTAAGGAAGACAACAGCATGTTGGCAGTAACTAGCACCTCTCCAAAGACTCAGCCATCAGCCCTGGCAGCTGTCTGACCAGTGCTCCCCAAGGCTTGCCTCGGGCCTCCGCTCCGTCTCTCAACAGCCTCCGGCTCCTGACCGCCGACGGCCAGGAGATGACCACAGAGAAGAGGAAAGGGCGAGGTCCCCACCAGCAAACTTCAGAAGTCATGCTGGAAGACTAAGAAATAGACGGAATGATGCCAAAGTTGTAGCACAGTGTTAAGTATTTACCCACATTATGAGACTGCACAAACAAAAGCAGCAAATCTGAGCCTTCCAAAACTGCCACTTGCAGTTGCTATCTCTTAAAATATTTATTAATTACACCTTTCTGATTAACAACAAATGAAAGATGCATTACTAACTCAAGGCACACGGGATTTGGCTTGAGAGGGCCTCTGAAGAGAAGCCCCGCACAGCTCCTTGCAGCTCTCACAGTAACGCACACTCTGGCACAGAAGAGGGCAACCCTGCCAACATCTTGCTAACCTCTGATGAGGAACCTCACATGTTTCACCATCTGAAAGTCCCAGAAACCAGGAGAGGATGAGAAACAAATGAATGGCGGGCCCCACTTTCCAACTGGTACACACCACGCAAAAGCTGGCTTTGCCCTGGCAAAAACAACACTTCTGCCTGCTGAGAGAGGGACTAGGGCTAGCTCCCTTTCCTGCCTGCATTTTTTTTTTTTGAGTCGGAGTCTCACTCCATCACCCAGGCTGGAGTGCACTGTGGCATGCTCACGGCCACCGTGGCCTCAACCTGCTGGGCTCAAGGGATCCTTCTGCCTCAGTTTTCTAAGTAGCTGGAACTACAGGTGTGCACCGCCACACCCAGCTAATTTTCTCTTGATTTACTGCAGAGAATCGCCATGTTGCCCAGGCTGGTCTCAAATCCCTGGGCTCTGGCAATCCTCTTGCTGCTGCCTTCCAAAGTGCCGGGATGACAGGGTGAGCCACCTGCCTGCGTTTTAAGACAGGGCACCACGGAGGAGAGACACAGCTTCGCCAGGCAGCCGGGCTGTGTGACTCACTCCCACCGCCCCCCGGCACATCTCCTGATTCATCGTCCCAAAGCCGTTCCCAGCACACAACATGATGGGGAGGAGGGGCAATGGCAGTGGGAGGCTCACTGCACCCCAGAAAGTTGAGAATCGCTTGGAAAACTTTGCAGAGACTGGGAAATGCAGGGAAAGCCCTGTGTATAGCGCATGTGTTAAAAATGTGTTTTTTAAAGGGCCCCAAACCAGGCATGAGTGCCATGCTAGCAGATGACCCCAGCTGAGTTCAGCAAAGCCACAATGAGGATGCCACCCATTACTGGGAGCCACGTAACAACCTGTTCCTTGGGGACACACTTGAGGAGTGGACATGGAAAAGCATCCATACTCCACTGGCAGATGCCAACAGTATTCAAAGGAAAAGGAAAGTCGGGTGGGCTCTGTGAGGAAAAACACTCCCACGCATCCCACTCATGGAGCATAAATTACAGCCTGAAGATGCAGAGAAGGTACCTCTGAGAACAAATTTAATAAGGAACCAAAAGACAATTTTAGAAAATTTTTATTTGGCATGGATTTGAGTAAAGACTCACAAGCGATGAAAGAATGCTCTAGAGAGAAAAAGAATACGAGACACAGAGACAACAGGCTGAGATTAAAAGGGGGTGAGATGCCGTAATTGCAAAATGACATCCACACTGACGGGAACACTGTTCTCAGTACACGTTTGATTCACGCGTTCACCCGACTGTGTCACACTGATGGCAAATACGGCCTCGACTGTCCATCATTGCGTGTCCCCACCCTTTCCAGTGTGACCTCACAGTCGCTCATCAAGAGGCGGAATCTATATCCCTACCCTGAACCAGCGAGTCAGGACTTCCTGTGGCCAAGAGAATGCAACACAAGGAACAGCGTCCCGGTTCTAAGTGTAGCCTCAAGAGGCTCTGCTGGCTTCTACGTTCTCTCAGACCTCTCCCACCACCACGAGAAAGGGCCCAAGCTTCTGGAAGACGAAATCTCAGCTGGGGAAGAGCTGAGGGCCCCAGCCAATGACCAGCCAACTCTCAGAAGCAAGACCACTGATCCAGAGTGGACCACAGACCAACGAGGGGGCCTAGCTGAGAACAGAACTGCCCCGCTCAGCTCATCCTAAATTACCACCCTGCAGAATCATGAGCTAACTAGATGACATACTTTAGTCACCAAGTTTCGGGGCGGTTTGTAACACATCAGATGTTATGGAACACACCCACAGAGGAGACATTTAACAGGGAAGAAAAACCCTGACCCTTTATCATCACAAGAAAACAGAAAAGGCTCACACCTTCATACTCGTAGCTTTAGGTTTCTGCAACAAGGGCGTAAGCGTGAAGGATGAAGGACAGCCAACCACTCCCTCATCCACCATGACCTTGGCTGTCAGAAGCCTGTACGGTATTCCCTCTGGCCCTCCCAGAATGAGAACTCTGGCCTCGCAGCACCTGAATAGAATTTACCACTGGGTTCTGAGGAAGCCGCCTAAACAAAGAACCTCTCTACTGTCTCCAGAGGTAAATTTCAGGAATGTTCCTTGCCACTCTCCTCACTTTAAGGAACATATGAGGGAGACCCAAAAAACCCAGAATTTATTTATTAAAAAGTGTGCATTTATTCTTACACGTTTAAACTTCAGTCACCTTCAAAGTACTCTCCTTTTGATGCAATACACCTATCAAGATGCTTTTTCCACTGCTTGAACCAGTTTTTGAACTTGTCAATTTTGATGCCTTGTAGTGCTTCTGCCATTTTTGGTTTCACCTCTTCTACATTGGCAAAACATGTCCCTTTAAGGACTTCTTTCATCCGGGGAAACAAAAAAGGTTACTTGGGGTGAGATAGGTTGAATAGGGAGGGTGGGTACAGGTGTCATACCGTTTTTGGTCAAAAACTGCTGAACACTCAGCATCGTGTGGGCAGGTGCACTCATAAATCACCCATCATGAAATGGGCAAATGCGCTGAAAGAATCTCCTCCCCAAAATTCACTGAAGCTGAATGCAGCCTCTCACAACAACGCTAGCTGGTGCAGTGATGTCGATGGGTTCCTAGAACCCTTACTAGTGGGAGAAGCCGGCACTACAAGAGGGCCTGCTCTCCTAAAGATAATCCCAGGTTTCTGGGGGCCCCTTTGTACAGAGCTGCACCCTCTAGCTCCCCTTTAGTCTTCCTGGAAAGGCACCCCACCTACCACCATGTCAGGAACTGCTACCAAGGAAGGGAAGTGGGGACTCTGGAGGCCAACCCACCTCACTTCTTCTGGTCTTCCTTCTCCCAGGGTTCCCTCCTTCTTAAAGTTACCAATTAGTGGCAATCAGATGTTGTTCCCTACTGGAGAAATGAACATCGCCCAGACCTTTATGTACCTCATCCATGGTAAATCTGCAAAGCAGTTGATCTAATCTTGGATAATTAAGGATGATTTGCTTTCAACTATGATTCTAACAGGAAGTTGACCATAGTTTTTCCTTAACCATGATTTTAACTTTCCTGTGACAAGAATGACCACTATGAACAGTATTAGTAATGTTACTCTGGAATTTCCGGCCAATCCAAACATACCTCACAGAAAAGCAAAGTAAATTTTCATTATTCATTTTCAAGTTACAGTCAATATCAACAAGCTCCAAAAAATCAACTCTAATCATTATAATTATTTAGAGTAAAATACTCAGATTTCAGAAAAATATTTTTAAAAAATCAACATCCTTCAAATGTTATCAGTAAAAATGAGTCAAAAAATAGAAAAAAATTCATTCACAACAGCAATAAAAGCATGAAATACACATAACATGACATGTAAGGTAAACAATCTATATTACCTACAGAGAGTGGGAGACAGTCAAGAGTATATAAAAAAAGATATGATAATGTTAAACAATAATGCGGTTCTGATGAAAGAATAGAAAGCTGAATAGAAGAGAGTAAAAGGCAGGCAATCAGCCCAGTATCCGAGAATTTAGTGCATGATAAAAGAGCTGTCACCAATCAGTGGGCAAGCAGTGTTATGCTAAATGGTGATCTAAGAATGAGTGAGCATTTGAAAACAAAATCAGCTTTGCTCTTCATCCAACACTGGAAACCAAAATGCACTTCACATGGTTTAGAACTAAATGTGAAAACAGAAGGAAGAAAGAGGCACAATGTGGAGAACCTGCACAAGAAAGGGATTTATAAGCCTAAAAGCAGTGAGTGAAAAGAAGCCAGAGAAGGTGAAGAGACTTTTAAAGGAACTGTTTGAAAGAGCTTTAGTTCACAAAGCAAATAAATCAAATTAAAAGGCAATTAAATAGAAAATATGACAAAAAAAGGAGATAAATTCGGTACATAAGAGGCTCCCCAAATCAATCAGATACAAGGATTTATCAATAAATGGGACAGAGAAATAAAAATTTTCACAAAAGAATTATAAATGGAGAGCATTTGAAAAAAATCATTTTTTATCATTAAAACAATATTAACTATTTCTCCTCTTTTAAAAATTAAACTAGTAAATATTAATAAGGGTGGTCAAGTTTTCAGGAAAGTAATCTATGACCATGTTCAGAAATCTTAAAAGATCCCTTTCTTGTCATTCCTTGGATCTGTGGCACTTCTGGGACCTGTATTCAAGAATTCAGAAATGCTGACAAATGTTTTGTGCAAAGATTTTCTCCTCAATGTCATCTACATGATTTAAAAAACAAAAAACAAAAAACCCTACACAACCATAACATGGGAAATACAGCACATCCATGCTAGTCAACAAAAATATTTTCAAACAATGTTAATGATTTGGAGAAATGCCTATAATACAATAATAAGAAAATGAAAGTAAGATGCAAATTGAATACGAAATAAAATCTTTTTCTAAAACAATATGGAAAGAAGGGAATATACTGAAGTCTTAGTGTATCTCTGGGAAAGCAGTTATAAGATGGTCTTAAATCTCTTCTCTATACTTTTGAAAACGTTTTCTACAATGGGTATGTATTGCTTTAGCCATTTGGGGTGGAGTATGCAGGCAACATTCTTATTGAAAGAGTCTACCCAGGAAGAATTTTTTTAATATTCTTTTCCAAACTAGGAGAAGCACTGCAATAGTGCTGTTTAGTATTTGATACCCTACTGTAGAAAAAGTAATGTGAATAGCATGGCAGAAACGTTAGTGAGGGGCTTTTTCAGCATGTTTAATGATATTGCTGCCATACTACAATATTGTTATTTTTAAAACAACTATATGTAACATTTTAGACATTCTACAATGATTTTACTTACAATCAAGAGACAGACTGGTGTAATTACTGCGTTTTGTAGCATAGCTGCATTTGAAGTAAGTTCTTATTAAAGTTTATCTTGTAATTTCATTTGCATCCATTAGAGCTTCTTAAAAAATGACTGGTTTTATGTAGTTTAGATACTCTACTTACTGCTATTAAATACACTCCTCTTTTTTAAAAACTTTCACAATAACAGTTATAATATGAAGGTGAAAGCATACATAAAACACCGCAATGTGTTATGAACAAACACTTAGAAGCTTAAGGGCTACCCTATTATTGAAATGCCTAATATTTCAAATTAAAAAGACAGGTAGCTAAGCAACACTGTGTTTCCAACTGTGAGCAGCGGTCAGTCTCCCCTTCATGTTGCTAGGAGAACATTACCATATAACTTCAAAACAGTTAACAGAGTATAGAGCTAAGTATTACAATTATGTAAAGAGAGGAAATTGAAGATTTTCAAAATCATACCCATTTACTGGTAAGAAAATGGAAAATTTCCAAGATTTCAATGATATAATTTTTTTGTAGCAACAAGGTCTCACTATGTTGCCTAGGCTGGTCTCAAATTCCTGGGCTCAAGCAATCCTCCTACCTTGGCCTTTCAAAGTGCTAAGATTATAGGCATGAGCCAATGCACCAGCCTCAGTTAAACTATATTTTAAGGAAGTTTTAAAAACTTTATAAAACAATCTATTAGAGTTACAGTTATAATGACTTCAAAAATTGCTGTTTTCAACTATTTAATCAGTGGTAGTTTACTAGTATTTCCAGTCTATCTAAATCCTTTATATAAAGTATAATTTGTATTCTCCAAATTATATTAATATTATATGTCAGGCTGTGGTAAGCAGAATTCTACGACAGCCCTATGATTTCCACCCACTGTTGTACATGCCCCACAGAACACCTGTCCTTTGAATGTGGACAAGACCCGTGGGCATGATGGGACACCACTCCCATGATTAGGCTGCATCACATGGCACAGGTGAGGGAGTCTGAGGACACAGCTAAGATGCCTGATCAGTTGACTTTCAGTTAATCAACAAGGAGATTATGGTGGTGGGGAGGAGGTAGGAAAGAGGGAGCTGACCTAATTAATGAGCCCTTTACGAGAGGGTCTAGACGTCAGAGACATAAGCATATCAGAAGCAGCCAAGATGCTCTTCTGTTGGTCCTGAAGAATCAAGCAGCCATGTTGTGGCATAGACCATGGACAGGGAACAGCAGACCAGAAGCCAAGGGCCACAGTGCTACAACTGCAAAGAAGTGACTTCTGCCAATTAGTAAGCTTCAGAGAGGACCCTGAGCCTCAAATGAGACTGTAGTCCTAGACAACACCCTGATGAAAGCCTTGTGACACTGTGAGCAGAAGACCTGTTTGAGCCATGCCTGGACTCCTGACCCATGGCAAGTACAAGACAATAAAGCTTTTAAATCACCAAGTTTGTAGCTTACCAATAGAAATTAACTTACAAACAAACTTGCCAAACTTGGATGAATACACAATATGTTCACAAGACATGAAACTATTTACTATATTTGATACCTGTTCCTTGGGTGGAATAACCCTTCAAGTTATGAAACTAACTTCATGTTAAAAAAAAAAACAAAACAAAGAGGTAAAGAGAATTCTAGTTTAATTCTCTTCCTACTCTTCCACACTTGTTTATTCTCTAAGATCCAGCTCAAATATCACCTCCAGGTGAAGTCTATTCTCATATCCCAGTAAGAATCAATTTCTTCTTTTCTGGGCACCAGTGATACTTGGTTTATATCTTGCAGTATAGTTAATTTATGGGTGTGTTTCCACTACATTTTGATCTGTTTGTGATATCCATTTCTGAACCTGAAGTCCTCACAAGCTTTGGCTGAGGTGAAGAGACACAGATGAGAATTCAGAGACTTTGGTGGTTAGAACCTGCAGAGTAGACTGCTAAGAAGGAGCTGCACAGGAAAAAACCACACAAGGGAGCTCCAGTATGTGCAGAGACAGTGACTTGCATTTTTGGCAGAGTTCTAATCTTCGCACACATGACAAGAAGCCACCTGTAGCTGGAGGAAAGAAAAAAGTGCCACCAGCAAGCCAGACGGCTCCCACTGCTCGTTCAGGGCTGGGAACCATACCAGACTCACTCAGGATGGACAGAGCAGGTAATACAGGAGAGCACAGGCTATAGCTGGCAGTGAGACCACATCGGAAAAAATCAGGGAGTGGGGTGTCACAAAAAAAAAAAAAAAAAACAAGCAAAAAAAGACTGTTCAGGATCTGCCTAAAGCAATCCTTAAAGAGATCAAACTGACCCTAGCACAAAATTCATCACTTGCTATATACATAAAACAAAAATCCAAAATCTAATCGCTAACAGCAACAAAAAACAAAAATATCTAGCTCCCAATTAAAAAAAACAAAACAAATAAATTAGCCAGGAGAACAAACAGCTAATAGAAACAGACCCATAAATGAAAGATATGATAGACTTGCTAACAGGATCTGACAGCAGATATTTTAAATCGGATGTAAAGGAAAATATAAATATGTGAGAAGATAAATATATAAATAGGACTCATATCAGATCTCTACAGATAAAAACCACAGTATACAAAATAAAAATGCACTGGATGGAATTAACAGCAGCTGAGGCACTGTAAAGGAAATACCAGAGGACTATAAAACGGCAACAGAAACTACTCCAAACGAAGCACAGAAAGAGAAGGGCAGGAAGAAGAACAGGCAGACCCTCAGTGAGCCGTGACACACCATCAAGCAGAACGTTCGTGCAACTGGAGTCCCAAGTAGGGAGGAGAAAAAGTATCCAAAACAAGTAATAGCCAAAATTCTTCCAAACAGCATGAAAACTATAAACCACCAGATCCACACAGCTAGACACCCGCAGGAGAAACAGAGAAAACCACACAAAGGGATGCCTTAATCAAATACTGACAAACGATGATAGACAATGTCTTATAAGCAGCCAGAGAGAAAGAGGATGGTTCTTACAGAGCAGGGTCTGGTAAACTATATGTGCTGGCCCCTGATTTTATAAACAAAATTCCAGTGGAACACAATCATGCTCATTCATTCACATATTGTTTATCACTGCTTTCACTCTACACTAGCAGTTGAGTGGCTGCAAGATAGACCATGCGGCTCACAAGCCTGCAGTATTTACTATTTGGCCCTTTAAGAAAAGGGCGCGGATACCTGTTGCGAAGGAACACAAATAAGAATGACTGAAGACGGGCTGTCAGAAACCACGAAGGCCAGAAAACAGCGGAAAGACATGGCTACAGTGCTGGAAGGAAAACAACTCAACCTTTAATTCTAGGGGAAATGAAACGGACCGAGTGAAAATCCAGGAAGTACATTAAAACTACGTTTTATGCAATGATCAAAAGAAAAACCACCAACATGCCAACCAAAACTGAATAATGTATCACCATCCCTAAATGGGTGAATAGCTAAGGGAACAAATTTTTAAATTACTACAATGGGCTTTTGTTACTTTGCTGTTTAAACAAAAGGTAAACTGCAACTCCTTTGTTTTTAGGCAGAGCTTCTTTAACTTCTGTATGTGGGTCTCTCAAGAGAATCATCCCAGGCTTTCTAGTGTTAAAGCCTAAAGACTGGCATTTTCTCTTTTGAGATGCATAGTGTGGAGAACAAATCATTAAGCCTCCCACTGTGCTTAAATGAAATCATTCTTGGGAGAAAAAAGTTAATTTCAGTCAAATTAATTTTTTGGAACATTATTTGCTTGTATAGAAAAAGATCATAAATGAAATTCCTTTTAAAATAAAGTTTGACAAAGTATTTTTTTAAAGGTAGTCACTTCTAGTCATAGTCATTATAAAAATGTTTAACATATTTGTATAACAAAAACAAATCTTTTAATTATTTTTCCCATACTCTCCTTATAACGATCTTTCCCATGGATAAAGGCCCTCTGTGTGGTTTAATCACTGACAGGGCTCTGAAACAGCCTTTTTCTGCTTCTCTACTAGTTGAGGACAGCAGGCTAAAATTTATTCACAATTATTATTTTCCTTTATTTTTGGCCAAAGCAGCCAATTAAGATGTTCCAGGAAAAAAGTAAAATAAGACATCTAAAAACTCTTTTAAAACTGTTGAAATGTCAATTAAATCTTCTCTACCACAGGCTTTAACAATTTTAGTTGGCAACCCCTCTGGGTCCCCTCCCACTGTGGGAACGTTTCTGTCCTCTCAATAAATCTGCTTTAAATAAAAAAAATTAGTTAAGTAGATACAGCTACTTAGTAGGGGAAAATGTTTAAATCCATGCCTAACATATCCATTTATAATTACTACATATCTCTCTAGCAATATTACAGATTAAATAACACTACCTAAAAGTAAACATGTTTAATTATTTTACAAGACGAAGGTGTCTACTGGCACATTTTAAACTAGAAACACCTTAATTAATCAAAATTAGGTAACATGAATACTATTGTTTTCACAAGGTATTAACCTTGGATATGGAACCGGTAAATTAAAAAATATACAAATTCAAATAATTAAATACATTAATTAGGCACTGATAAATAATGTAGAGGTAAAAACAAATAATCTTTTAAAGGAAAATCTGCTTGCCCAAAAATGATCAGAAATTATAATTTGAGTTAACTGAAATAATGATATACAAATCACCCACCAAGCATGATAGGTAAGATAAAATGAAAGTTAATGCTGAATGTTAAAAAAAAAATCTATAACTAAGATATTGATTTCTTTAATATAAAACATGACTTTTCTGACATGCATTTATCAGTTTTAGAGTGAATGATGATCTCAACTCTTTATCAAGAAGCACATTAAGGTGATTTCCGGTCAATTTAGATGACAGATTAAGTTAACTCCTAGTTACACTATTTCAATCTGTTGCAAGTCAGTCTCTAACTGCTGTCAAGAATATAGCATGAAGCCAAAGGGAAACCTTGTTTTAATTTGTCTCTATCCAGTCAGCTTCTGTATCTGTATGAGAAGTGATCCCCTGGGACTTTATTTTCCTCTTTTTCCAGTGATACTTCTAGTACTGTTTTAGATGGATCCCTGGGTTTGACTGATGTTGAGATGGGTATACGACGATGATAGCATATTGATAACAGCAACAATGTATTTTCCTCACTTTTTTCTTTTTAAACTAAGATGTTAACTTATTACACTATAAATTCAAACCATCCCACCAAAAGCACAGGATGCAATGGGCATGAGTGATCTCATTACATTTTCCTCCTGGTACATCTCTACCTTAAAAGAGGTACAAATATAGAGCTAGAGAACCAAGCATCATCGCCTTCCATTTCCTAGAACTGGAAATGGGCCCATCTCCTCACTTCCAGTACTGCTTACCTCAACCTCCAGAAAGTCAACATTTATTACAAACCAAAAATACTCCATCAAAGCACACTCATGCCCCTAATATTACTGTCTACACTTCACCCTTAGATATAGTCAGAAAGCCTAAGATACATCAGAAGTTATATGATACATTTTGGCACCACGGAATACAGAAAAAGACAAGATTCTTCATATTTGGCATATGTACAAAAATTATGATGAGTTTTCAAAGATCAAAACTCAATTTAGAATAGCCATTATGATTCTATCATGGTATCTGTTAATAAAATGGAAATCTATTATAAAGCAAACTTTAACAAGTGTTTACTATTTATAAAAAAATTTAAAAAAGAAAAAATCGGTAATATATTCTTTGTGAAAATGCACCAAAAGCTTTTCTGAAAGCCTTTTGCCGTAGTAATTGAGATGACGAAGCTGTAATACAAAGGGAGTAAAGTTAATTATGACCGACTGTCTTAATATTCAAAGCAATACAAAGGGTCAGGTGTCTAATATGCATTAGGGATGTTTGCTTTCTAAAAGCGATGAACTCTGAATTACTTTGACTTGTGAACGAAATGTGTATTTGCCTAGTTGGCTTAATTACTAATTGTTTTAGTTGTGTGTGGCTAATTCTCAAGTGTTCAAGGTCCACTCATAAGTTAATGATCATCAAGGCTCTTTGACACTCACTTGACTTACAGCTCTGGACATTCCACTCTCTGTAAGGCTGCCCACAGCAGTGGGGAACAGAGATCAGCAATTAACAGGCAGTCTTCAACCAGCAATCGAGTTACAGTCCAGACATTCTCTTTATCATGGCTTACGGAAATAAAAAACAATGTTTTTGAAGATGTCATAAATGGTGGCTAGACTACCCAGATGGTTCACATGAGCCTACTAAATCCTTAAGGTCACTGAACTATCTGAACTAAATGTGGAACCTCAGAGTTGGTGACCACATAGTAAAATCTTTTCTCTTTTCAAGTGAGTCATCTATAGGAAAATTTTGAAATAAGCAAAGCTAATCCTTAGCTCTCTTTCCTGCCTTTTTTTAGGTACCCACATCTCTTCAGATCTCTACTTGTCTTAACCCCACACTGGACAGTAAAGTACAGCTGAGGTGGAGAAAGAAATCAGAAACAGAATGGCGAAGAGGGTGACTCTCTTCACGCCAGTTTCTAAACAAAGTGATACCCACCTGCCGAAGAATGCTGAACTAAATCTGTTGATACTTATTCTTCCAAAATAATGGTTTCAGAGCAGGTCTGTTACCTCACTCATCAACATTTTCTGGGGACAAAATTATTTGTAAGAAATGTTTGAATATTCATAAGGAAGAAGCAAAGCACAGTAGTTAACGAGGGTTGAATCTGGAGGCAAACGGCCTAGAATCAAATTCTGACTTTGCCGCTTATACTGTGTAAAATGTTAGGTAAATTATTAAACTATTCTGAACCCCAGTTTATTCATGTGTAAAATGGGAATGATAACTTCTTCAACAGTTCTAGTTATTTTCTGATGATGATAATGACCAACTGCAAAATGTGACATTTGGCACTTGTTTACAGCTGGATAAGAAAAAACATGAAAAGGAACAGATGCCTCCTCACCAACGTCAACTATTCTCATTTTTTAAATCTTTACAGATTTAGTAGAAACAGGTATCTGTTTTTGCTTTGCAATATTTATAACTAGTGACTCTCACACTTCTCATTTCTAATACAACAACTTCATATCAGAAGTATTATAATGTCAAATTTAGAGATGGACCAAAAATTTTCAAACTTACAAAAAGTGGATGAAAAAATCACTACTGAAATGTTGACGCGGCCTCCTTCCTGACCCCTACTGGGGCAGCCAATCACGCACACAGGTGGGGAGCCTGCTCCCCTCCCCACACACACACATCCCTTGAAGGCTCAAGACAGACAGAGAGCACATCTCAAGGAACTTGAAAACCAGAAACCAAACCCAAAGTTAGCAGAAGAAAAGGAATAACACAGATCAGAGCAGAACTAAATGAAACTGAAACAAACGAAAAGGATCAAAGAAATAAAAATTATTTGAAAAGATAACAAAATTGATAGACCCTTAGCTAGACTAAGAAATGAAGAGAGAAGATTCAAATTACCTCAATGATAAATGAAAATAGAGATATTACAACTGATACAAAAAAAACCCACAAAAGACCATCTGAGATTATTATGAGCACCTCTGTGACAATAAGCTAGACAATGTAGAGGAAATGGAAACATACAATCTCCCAACCTTGAATCTGGAAGAAATAGAAACCCTGATCAGTGCAGTAACAAGTAGTGAGGTAGTGAGATTAGGCTAGTAATTAAAAGTCTTCCAGCAAAAAAAAAAAAAAAAAAAAAACCTGAATTTTTATTTTAACTGAAGCTATTTCATAATACTGAAGAGGAAAGAATTCTCCCTAATTCTTTCTACAAAGCCAGTAGAAAGTGTCACCCTGATATCAAATTCAGAAAAAGACACAAAAAAGAAAACTATAGACCAATATCCCTAATGAACATAAATGCAAAATTCCTCAACAAAATATTAGCCAACCAAATTCAACAGCACATTTTTAAAAAAAAAAAATTCCACCATGGTCAAGTGGGCTTTATCCCAGGGATGCAAGAACGCTTCAACATACACAAGTCAATAAGTGTGATTCATCACCACATTAGCAGAATTAAAAACAAAAATCATACAATAGCCATTGCCTTGCCAGATTCCAGTGTGGCCATGTGCTCTTTGAGCTAAGGTTGTCACCATGCTTCCTGGCTTTGGCCCCCTCCCCCACCTTGGGCAAATGAATCTTCTCTTTCTCTCTCCACCATTCTTTCTTTCTCTCTCTCTCTCTCTCTCTCTCTCTCTCTCTCATCCTCTTTCTCTCTTTCTCCAGTTTACCTTTAAATAAAGAAGTGAAGTTTTAAAAGACTTGAAAAAAATCATATGATAATTTCAATAGACAAAAAAAGTATTTGACAAAATCCAACATCCCTTTATGATTAAAAAAAAAAAAATCCTCAACAAAATAGGCATAGAGGAAAGATTCCTCAAAATAATAAAAGCCATCTTCAACAAAGCTGCAAACAAAGCCACATCCAGTGTCGTCCTGAATGGAGAAAAGTTGAATGTATTCTTCCTCAGAATTGGAACAAAGCAGTATGCCCACTTTTACCACAACTATTCATCATAGTACTGAAAGTCCTAGCCAGAGCAATCAGGAAAGAGAAAAAAAAATAAAGGTATTCAAATTGGAAAAGAAGAACTCAAACTATCATTGTATGCCAATGATGTGATCTTATACCTACAGAATCTTAAAGATTCCTCCAAAAGACTCCTGGACTTGATAAACGAATTTTGTAAAGTTTCAGGATACAAAATCAACACAGAAAAAATCAACAGCACTCCTATACACCAATAGCAACCAAGCTGAAAATCAAATCAGGAACTCAATTCCATTTACAATAGCGGTCAAAAAACTAAATTCCTAGGAATATATTTAACCAACGAGGTGAAAGATCACTACATGTAGAACTACAAGACCCTAATGAAAGAAATCGTAGAGGATACAGATGAAACAACGTCCCATGTTCAGGATTGGAAAAGTCAGCATTGCTAAAATGACCATATTACCCAAAGTAATCTACAGTCAATGCAATCCCTGTCGGACTACCAACATCATTTTTCACAAAAGTAGAAAAAACAATCCTAAAATTCATATGGAAACAAACAAAAAAGTCAGAACAGCCAAGGCAATTCCATGCAAAAAGAACAAAGCTGGAGGTACATTTCCTGACTCGAAATTATACTGCAAGGCTATAGTTATCAAAACAACATGGTACTAGTACAAGAACAGACACCTGGAACAAAATAGAAAATTCAGAAATAAACCCAAATACCTGCAACCAACTGATCTTTGACAAAGCAGACAAAACACACACCAGGGAAAGGACACTCTGTCCAATAAATGGTGTTGGAAAAACTGGATAGCTACATGCAGAAAAATAAGAACTTATTCTTATCTCTCACCACATGCAAAAGTCAACTCAAGATGGTTTAAAGATTAAACATGTCATATCTGAAGCCACAAAAATCCTAGAAGAAAACCCAGGAAAAACTCTTATGGACACTGACCTAGGCAAAGAATTTATGACAAAAACCCCCAAAGCAAATGCAACAAAAACAAAAATAAACAAGTGTGACTTAACTAAATTAAAAAGCTTCTACACAGCATGAACAAATACTAATAATCAACAGAGTAAATAGGCAACCTACAGAATTCGAGAAGATATTCACAAACTATACTCTTACAAAGGACTAATATCCAGAATTTATAAAGAGCACAAACAAATCAGCAAGAAACAAGCAAATGGGCCCATTAAAAAGTGGGCAAATGACATGAACAAGACAGCTCTCAAAAGAATATATACAAATGGCAAAAACATATGAAAAAAAATGTTCAACATCATTTGTCATCAGGGAAATTCACATTAAAACCACAATGAGATACTACCTCACACGAGTCAGAATGGCCATTATTTAAAAAGTAAAAAACAACAGATGCCGGCATAGATGCAGTTCTGAGGACCCTCACAGGCTGCTGGTGGCAGTGTCAATGAGTACAACCTCTATAGAGAGGCTAGAGATTTCTTAAAGAACTAGAAGCAGACCTACCATTCGATCCAGCAATCCCAGTGCTAGATATCTACCCAGAGGAACAGGGGTCGCTTTGTTAAAAAGACACCTGCACCTGCATGCTCACTGCAGCACAATTCACAGTTGCAAAGATGTGGAATCAACCTGCATGCCCATCAACTGATGAGTGGATAAGGAAAATGGGTGTGTGTGTGTATGTGTGTGTGTATATAATGAAAAACTGTTCAGTCATCAAAAAGAATGAAATATTGTCATTTGCAGCAACTTGGATGGACTGAAGTACATCATCCACAGTGAGCAAAAACCAAAAACACTTCATATTCTCACAAGTGGGAGTGAAACTAAGCATCTGCGACGGCACAGAGGATGGTACAGTGGACACTGGAGATTTACAAAGGGGAGGGAAGGATGGGGGGGAGGGATGGAAAATCTCCCATCGGGTACAATGTGCACAGGTGGGGTGGTAGACACACTGGAAGCCCAGACTTCTTCACCACTATGCAAAGCAGACATGTAACCAAAAATTATTTTAGCACCTAAAGCTACTGAAATAAAGAAAAAAAAAAGTAAAATAAACTCAAAGTAAGCAGAAGGAAATAATAAAAGAAGAGCAATCAATGAAACTGAACACAGAAAACAGAGAAAACAATAAACGAAGAGCAGGTTCTTTGAAAAGGTCAATAAAATCAACAAGCCTAACCAAGAAAAAAAAGAAAAAGAAAACACAAATTACCAATATCAGGAATGAAACGGGATGTCACTGCAGGCCCTGAAGATATCAAAAGGATCATAAGCGTATACTGTGAACAATTCTACACACGTTAATTTGACCGCTTGGATAAAAAGGGCCAATTCTTCAGTAAGCACAAACTGTCACAGTCCATCTGCTATGAAACAGTAAGTTGAAAATGGGCATACCTTGGAGATATTGTGGATTTAGTTCCAGACAACCACAATAAAGCAAATACTGTAATAAGTAAAGAAACACACACATACACAAGAAATGTTGATCAATTCAAATGATTTTACACTTGTATTTGTTCCTTGAGAAGTTGACATTATTTTGGGGAAAGACTGTCATAAGATATAATATGAAAGTTGAGGTCAATTTATATTAATTTTAAAACATATCTCAGTTGATACTAAAAGGTTAGGCTGGGTGGAATGACTTATGCCTGTGATCCCAGTACTTTGGAAGGCCGAGCCGGGAGGATCACTGGAGCCCAGGAGTTTGGGATCAACATAGCGAGACCTCCTCTCTCCAAAAAATAAAAAAATAGCCAGGCGTGGTGATGCACACCTGTAGTCCCAACTACTCAGGTGGCTGAGGTGAAAGGATCACCTGAGCCTAGGAGGTCAAGTCTGTGGTGAGCTGTGATTATGCCACTGCACCCCAGCCTGGGTGACAATGAGACCTTGATTCTAAATAAACAGTACTTGACTTTCAAAAAGTTTAATTTTCATTATTTGCCTTATAATTTGAAAAAAAATAAATATACGGCATATTATTTTTCATGAAATGCCCATTTTAAAGTTACTCTGGTTAGGAAAAGCTCTATAAGATAAGGCAATCTAAGTCAGTTCCTAGACAGACAGTGATATGGATTCAGCACCCTTTGATGAGTCTACAGATATCGATAATTCAACAGGCACATTTTAAAAAAGAAGGTGTCAGAGATTTTCTACTTGATAGACATTTCAGTCAACCTTTAGTAAAGTTTAGCTAAAATGGCATAGGCATTACTGGAATAAAAAAGCATTAAAATGCCAAAATAGCTACAGCAGAACAAAATGAAGAGTAATGATAAACAAGGACAGAGCTGAAAAATTACCCTAGTCTGTGTCATATGATGTCAGGAGCCAGAACTGCAGGGCCCAAGGCAGCATTTCATAATGCAGAAAAGTGAGATGAGATACGCAATCGAACATGCATTGAAATGCCACGATTGCAAGAGTAATGGGCTAGATTATGCAAACAAAAGGTTCTATGGACAAGATGCTGCCATGGTCCTCAGCCTGAGATTCTGTGGTCCTCCACAGGCAGCAAGGAGTTCAGACAGGATGAGGGCGTCTGCTGTCACGATGACCAAGAGTGCTGCTGGCAACTAGTGTTCGGATGGACCGGGAGGCAGATCACCCTGCCACGCACAGACCAGTCATACACAGGAAAGGACTGTCCCATCCAGATGCCTCGAAAGCTCGGCAATGGACACTCCAAGACACTGTAAGGACGGGTTACACGAGAAAAAATTACTCCTAGGACTAAAAAGGAACAGCAAGGAACAGATGAAACTAGACCTTATAAGATCACTGTCTGTTTTAAGAGAGGGCCTGGCAGGAGACGGGTACTTATCTCCAGGAAGCCAAGCCCAAAACGGATACATACGTAACTCTAGGGTAAACTTTGTGCAGCTTTTCTAAATAAAAGAGAACAGGAGAGTTGCCCTGTACCACCATCGTGTACAGTGTGCAGAGATGCACTGAAAATAGAGATCTTGTAATCTACTACTCTTATCAAAATATTAAAGGATTTGTAAGGGGCCTTGTAGCTGAAATAGAGGAACCAGAGAAAGTCTAGAATCCATATAAGAACACAGTGGGAAAAATAATAGATAATATTTTTCAGTCAAGGCAAAGTATTCATTAATCGATAACACTTGAGTAAGTTCAAGTTTTTAAAAGTATATATGAATGTGTGGCCTTGTTTATACAGCCTTCGCCTTAGTGGAGAAACCTAAATTAATAAAGATAAAAATGTCTCATGATGGCTGAGTCCCAGAACGGAATCTCTCATATATCTTAAACTTTAGGCAATCACCTACCAAAGAGTCTCTAACCTAGTTATTGAAATTGTGTGGGTGTATGTGTGTGCTTGCTTACACACAGGCTGAAATAGTAAAGGTACAGTTTTACAAATAGAAATAATCATCATCAGGGCCAAGAGCAGAGAGACTCCTGGGAAGTTTGAATTCAGTGCTTAGTATTTCCTGAGTTCACACCAGACTTGTGATGCTTTCATGGCACTGTGTAGTCAATACGTCACATTTATGCCACAAATTTTTGTTAAACAGTCAACTGTTACAGTATTATAACTGTAATTATTGTTTGAGTTGAGTCATAAAATATACTCTAATAATATATCTCTTCTTGTACAACTTGTATTACCGACACTAATAGTTACTTCATTTTCCTGTTGGCTTAATTTTCTGTGTGGCTGTAACTAAATCTACTCTTAAATTTACAACTCTCACTTAGCATGGTCAAACACACCATATACTTTATTATCATTCTACTGGTCAGACACCCATCCTGGAGTCCTCTACTGTCTTGTCCTTTAAACTTCTACACGGCTGTCACCCCAAGACACACTTCACCATCACCCTGGGAATTTCATTAGCATTTCATCTTGATGGAACAATCTCTTATATCCTAAATAATATCTTTTTGGGATTTTTGGTTTACTCTTTCATTTAATGAATCATATCTCAGGCAGCTTCTTGAGATAATGATGAATGTGAAAAAATATCTATTAAGACTTGGAATGTTTCTCCTGTATCCCAACACTTAAAGGATAATTTGACAGTGAACAGAACCCTAAGTTGGAAATTATTTTCTCACATAATTTTAAAGACATCACCCCACTGCTTTCTTGTTTAAAGTGTTCCTATTGAGAAGTCTGATGACATTTCCTTTGAATGTGGTCCTTACATTGCTCATTCTGGAAGGTTTTTTTAGGATTTTTTTCTTTTTACTGTTCTAAAATTTCAAAATTACGTTCCTTGGTATGGGGTTTGTTATTCACTGTATTGAGCATTTAATGAACCACTGAGTTCTGGAAAAGTTTTCTTACATAATTTCTTTAATATAGTCTCCCTTCATGTTCTCTTTCCTCCTTCTTTAGTACTTTTATTAGCCAGATGTCAGACCTCACTGATTATTTTTGTTAAGGGTCTGAAATCTTACCCTATGTCCAAGCTCACAAGTTGGTTGAGCACTGTTTCATGGATGCTGGCAGAAGTCATGAACTCTTGGGTTAGAGACAAAGGGTTTTATTACTCAAGGCACATGGGCTTCATGTTAGTACCAATTCCCCTTGCCCCCTAGTCTCATGGGGGACAATACAGTGGTGGGCCCTGGTAGATGCTGTGTACACAGCAGGTTTACGTAAGAGACAGGGAATACAAGGGCAGGAAATTCAAATCTTTTATAAGAGGTTGTAACAAACCTGAGCAACCTCTGCCCTGGAAAGATTATTTTTGTTATACTGGGTAGCAAACAAACATTCCCTGTACCCCAGAGGGAGTCTCTGTCTCTATCTTTCAAGGTTCTTCACTATACTAACACCTTTGACAAGACAATGGAGAGCAAGAGGCTGTCAGTGTTTCTGTTCACAAGACATGTAGAAACATGAGACCTAGAAGAACTGGCTACCAACAGTGATTCCTCTCATTTTCTTCACCTTTTTCTCCAATTTCTCTGTCTGTCTTTCTGTTCTACCTTTGGAAGAATTCCTTTGCCTTCAAATCTTTCTTTTGAAATTGTTATTTATACTCACAGTTTTAATTTTTAAGAGCTTTTGCTTATGTTATGAACATTCTTTTTTTTTGTATAGTAACCTGTTCCGGAAATATCTTCTCAAGTCTGAGTATATTATTAGTGTTCTGTGGTTATTTTCTGTTCCTGGCATTGTCTGCGTGTACTGCTTCTTTTTTCCATTTATGCTGATCGTGGCCTTTCATAAGGAATATATTCCCAGAAGTCTGGTGACTCTTGATTGTATCTTCATAGCCAGTGGGCTTATGAGTGGGAGAAACAGACTGGGTCTTGGCTATTAGCCTGGGGTGCTGAAATTTCAAAATGTGCATAATTTTTATATTAGAATGGCATCTTCGGGGGGAATTCCCCAATCTTCTGCTAATAAACTATGCCAGTAATCTGTGAGCTAAATGGGAGGAGGACACTTAGGAAGAGGACAAGAGGGAGTTCCTCTTTGTACTTATCCTCTGAGATGCCTAGCACCCACCTTTCCAGGGTTCTACAGAACAAAGTGGCTTGTTCTTACAGGATTTCCCATGATGGAAATTGGGGTTCAGCCTTTCCACTCCGCTACACTGGGTACTAGTTGTCCAACTACTTGTCTCCTTCCAAATTGTGTTCCCATTCTCATCTGCTATTCTCTCCTCTTCCATTTTGTCTGTCTTTGGAGTTTATCTTTTTTATGTCTTTGCTCTCATTTCAGTAGGATTTTCAGGAGGAAAGAATAAACATGTGTCTTCAACCTGCCATGTTTAAAATATTTGCAAATCTTGTTATAAATTACCCAAATGTTCTCAATTTATACCAATTTATACCTCCTTCAGTAGTATTAGTGCCTTAGTCACCATCATGTGTTACTACTTTTCATATCTTTGCAACCTAAGAGTTCTTTCTTTTTTTAATTTCTACTTTAAAGATGTGGGGTACAATTCAGAGTTAGGTATACAACCTTGTTGATGAGGTGTGCCCCTCCTCCC
>CAUYQG010252086.1:0-10428 GCA_963574415.1 Tarsius wallacei
GGCGTGGTAGCGTGCGCTTGTAGTTCCAGCTACTTGGAAGGCTGAGGAGGAAGGATCGCCGGAGCCCAGCGGGTCGAGGCTGCGGTGGCCGGGAGCGGCCGCTGCACTCCAGTCTGGGTGACAGAGTGAGACTCCAACTCACAAAAAAAAAAAAAAAGACACCTCATCCACATGTTCATCACAACACGATTCACAATTGCAAAGATGTAGAATCACCTAAATGCCTGTCAGTCCATCCATTGATAATTAAAATGTGGCATATATACACTATAAAATACATTCAGCTATCAAAAAGAATGAAATAATGTCTTCTAAAGATATGCAAAGGCATAGAGTATGGTATAAGACTCAGAAGGGAGAGAGGAGGGGGTGGAGAGACAAAAAAATCACCTATTGGGTACAATTTGCACAGGTGGGGGAGGTAGGTACACTTAAAATCCAGACCAAAACTGTTTGTACCCCTGAAGATATTGAAATAAAAATTTGTTTAAAAAACATTATAGGCCACACGATTTCTGAAAGAACTAGAAATTGACCTTCCATATGACCCAACAATCCGCCTATTGGGAATATACCCAGAGGAACCCAAATCATTCTACAAAAAAGATACCTGTATATATATGTTTGTTGCAGCTCTATTCACAATAACAAAAACATGGAACCAACCATGTTGCCCATCAAAGCTGGACTGGATTAAAAAATGTGGTACATATACACAATGGAATATTATGCAACCATAAAGAAGGACAAACATATGGACTTCACATCAAGTTGGATGGATTTAGGGTCAATCATACTCAGTGATCTATCACAGAAACAAAGAATACAGTACCATATGGTCTCACTCATAAGTGGACCTAGAACAATTATTATAATACTGTAAGAAAGGGATTGGCAGTAGTGGTAAATTGTCAGGGGATGGAGGGGCGCACCTCATCAACAATGGTACCTGCATAATCAACGTTTGTATACCTTACCCTGAATTGTACCCCACATCTTTAATAGGTCTCCACAGGAGCTTAGATTTTATTTGAGGTAATTTACGTTTATATTTTTTGGAAGAACACTGTGACTGACTGCCGTGTGGAAGATGTGTGAGCTTGCAAAAAGATGCTTTGTGTGTGTGTATGTGTGTGGGTGTGTGTGTGTGAAGGAATTCACTAGTTCAGCTCTTCTCCTCTCAGAACATCATCATTCATATGAGTGTATATTTATATTCAGATAGTACATATACTTTGCATCCATATCAATTCATCTAAAATTAGTACCACATATATATTTGAACTTTTGAACTTTTTTCAAGTGTAGGAGAAATGAAACAACTTTCTAAGAACGTTTATAATACAAAAGGATTCTACCCAATACACACACCCCTAAGAAGTACCTGTATCAGTTACATTAATGAAATAGATGCACACAGAGATCGCAGATTATTCTTAAACTCTGTGCTAGTGAGACAAGTCAATTTCCTGTTGTAGAAGGAAGAAAACGGAGAACTTAAGTTGAAAGGCAATCATGAAACTGACTAATGGCAAGAAACAAGAACCCTTGGAGAAAGATGAAAGCTACTGGGGTTAGTTAATTAACATAGAGAAGAGAAGATATTCATAAATTATTGTGAGACTATTTAGAACTGTTATTCAGAGAACAAGGTGTAGTTGGGTTGTATTAACACTGAAGAGAAAACTAAAGCCAACAGACTAAAACTGCAGAAGATGCTATTTATGGCTATGAAACTCTGGAATCCGTGAGGAAAGCAAAACAATGTCCTTCTGTGGAGGTCTTTAAAACAGAATAGATTCTCATCAGTCTCATTTGAAAGGTTTAAGTGTGATCCTGCCTGAAGGCAAGGTGATGAACGGAATGACTTTTCAAGGTCTCAGCCAGTCAGCCCAATAAGACCACAGAGCCGATTGTGTGCTGTGATTTTCTTTTGTTTACCCATATCTTATTGTTTTACACCACCATGTGGCCACATTGAGTAGAAACGTTATAAATTTTGAATCTGAAATAGGCCGTGAGAAATGTCAATAGTATATTCTCAGACTCTTAGAACTGCAGCTTGCTTAGAAATATTCCATGTGTAAAAGCACCTAACATTAACATGTTTATATGTATAATCCTTTTCTGGTATTAATTTAAACATAAAACAGGTACCTATTTTATTAATAATAACATGTCAGATTATTTTACTGTATATTCGTCATTCCATGGAAACATGATTTGATTCACAATAAGCTGAGTTTATGACCTAAACACCTTTACTTAACATGAGTGTATATTTAAAAACCAGATCCTGACCCTTTAACACTTAACAGATGTAGTAAGTAAATAAAATGTGAAGACTTACTTGCAGGGAAGCAATAGTTGTTGACATATGACTGAAGACATGATGTAAAAAATAATTTTAGATAGAATACATTAGGGCAATGTGTTTCCTTGTACATTTCCTCTTCAAGTTATGCCATAAACATATCAACATTTATTATTTACTAGCATTTATTAAGCCTCATATGAGCTAAATGTCACATCGGATTTTATATTGGACAAATTAGATTGACAAAACCTGCTGGCGCTCCATTACCATGCCCCCTTCATTACAAAAGCATCCTCCTTCAATATGGACGCTGAGATAGCGCTAAGGCTAGACTGCTTGTGTTAGAATTCTAGTAAGCTATGTGTCCCTGTTAGTTTCAGGATTTTTTTGTAACATAGAATTTAATTTTTTTAGTTTAAATAAGATAATGTGTAGTTGTTAATTCAACAAATATATGTTGTGTGCCTGCCAAGCCAGGCACTGTTCTAGACACTGGGGATAGAGCAGGCAATGTGACAGAAATCCCACAGGGAGCTTACATCCCCTCAAAGAGCTAGATAGTAAATATCTTACGCTTTATGGTTCAAAGGATCTTTGTTGCGCTACTCAACTCTGCCATTGAGCACAAAAGCAGTCATAGCCAATATGTAAAAAAATGTAAAAATAAATGAGCATTGCTGTGTTCCATTAACACTTTATTTACAGATAAACACAGGTGGCAGACCAGATTTGACCCACAGACCGTAGTTTGCTGACCCCTGCAATAAGGCAAGACAGCAGTAAACATCGCCAAAACTCATAAAAGTAAAATAAATATGATGTTGAGTGGTAATAAATACTATGGAAAAAGTACAAGCAAGGTAGGAATAGTGTTGGAGTGTGGTCAGGGTAGTTTTTTCCTCACTGAGAAAATGGTACCTCCAGAGACCTGAAGGAGGAGAACAAGGAAGTCATGAGGATGTCTAGGGACTGCCACGTGCAAAATCCCAGAGACAATAGTGTGCCTATTTTCAAGGAACAGCAGGATGGACAGTTTGCCTGGAGCAGAGTGAGTTGCACGGAAAATCATGGAAAATGAAATCAGAGAAGCAGCATGTGACCAGATGGCAAAGGATTCAAATGCCATCATAAATACTTCGGTTTCTACTCTGAGAGAGATAGCAAGCTTTGCAATTTTAGGCACAGGAGTGACCTGCTCTGGTACACTGATTTTAATGGGATACTGTGATTGCTGGACTGAGAATAAACTGATGGGGAGGCAAGGAGCCGAGTTTGGAGGCTGTTGCAGCCATCCAGGTGAGAGATTATGAACCAGAGGATAATGCCGGAGGTGGTGAGAAATGGCAGGATTCTGATAGAAGGATTTTTTTTCTTGGATTAAAGAGGGAATGGGAGACAGAAAAGTCAGTGGTGACACCAACATTTCTGCCTGAGAAATTGGACAGATGGAGACTACTAGAGGTTGGGGAAGGAAAGGAAAGAGAATCCGCATCTCCAGTGTGATAACGTTAAGACTGATACTAGGTGTCTAAGTAGAACTGTCGAGAGGCAGCCTCTACAAGATTCTGGAGGACCAGGAAGATGTTTAGCCGAGGATATAAATGTAAGAGTTGTCAACATAGAGATGGCTTTTTAAACGATGAAACTGATGCCATCACCAAGAGAACTAGTATAGAAAGAAAGAGAAGAGGTCAAGCATTGTACCCTGGGGCACTCCAAAGTTAGGAATTCAGGCCAATGAGGGGATGCCAGCAAAGGAGACTGAAAAGAGCAGCCAGTAAGACAGAGGGAAACCAGGAAGAGTGGAGTTGTGGAAGCCAAGTGGGGAAGTGTGTACTGGAAGAGGGAATGAGCAACTGGATCACCTGCACCTGAGAGTGCTTAAAAAATGAAGTGAGAATTGAACCATCGTGTCTGGCAACATGAAGACCATCAATAGCATCGACAAGAGCAGATTCAGTGAAGTAGTGGAAATGACAGCCCTGCTGGAGTGAGCCCAGAGACAACAGGAAGAGAGAAATCACAGAGAGCGCACACAGATTTTTCAAGGCGTTTTGTTTTGTTTTGTTTTGTTTTGTTTTGTTTTGTTAATAGCGAAGGAAAAATTAAGATGAGAACTGGAGGGGAGGAAATGGAGCAAGGATTTTAGGGGATGTTTTGTTTTGTTTTGTTTTGTTTTAAGAGGGAGAAACAACATTTGGGTATGCTGGCAGAGAAGCTCCAGGAGAAAGGGGGAAATTGAAAGTAAGAAAAGAAACCAGAAGAGCCAGAGACTTGGTGGAGCAGTGTCCATGAGCAGATGCAATTGGGTGAGATCTCGTGCCGACGTGGACAGGTTGGGTTTACACTCTGCACCATAAAGTGCTTAGCATGGTGCTTATCACTTTCTAAAGGCCCAGAATTGATAGATATTAAGCCACCAATTGTCAATTAAAAGGGTTTGGCTTGGCCGGGTGCAGTGGCTCAGTCTATAATCCCAGCACTTTGGGAAGCCGAGGCAAGAGGACTGCCTGAGCCCAGGGCTCCAAGACCAACCTGAGCAACTTGGTGAGACTTCGTCTCTACAATAAATCACACACAGAAAAAACTAGCCAGGCATGGTGGTGTGTGTCTATAGTTCCAGCTACTTGGAAGACTGAGGTGGAAGGATTGCCTAAGCCCAGCAGGTTGAGGCTACGGTGGCTGTGAGCATGCCACTGCACTCCAGCCTGGGCAACAAGAGTGAGACTCGAACTCAAAAAAAATAATAAGAAATAAATAATAAATAGAGGGGTTTGGCTAGTATGATCTTACAGTTCCAGCACAGGTGCAACATTCAGGGTATTAATGAGAATAAGAGGAGTAGAATCATGACAGTGAAAGGAAGACATTGATTCACATCGCTAGCACCTAGGATGCAGGTCTAATAGTAAACAGATACTTGAAGGACAGTGGGGAGAATGATAGGTTACTCTTTATATTTGATTCATGGAGTGAATCGTCAGAACTAGGATCCCGCATGGTACTTGACTCCTTACAGATTCTCAAAGGGTTGCTTAATTAATTTCTTTGTCCTTTACAAATTTAGCATGATGGGAAACCCAGGTCTTGCCTCACAAATATCGCACAGCGTAATGTTATTTCCATGCTCTTTTCATATTCTTTGATTTTTACCAACTCATGAAGGCTGAGCTAGGGGCAGAGCTACAATAGAGAAGCAGAAAAGGAAAGTAAATGGTAAGAGCATAGCTGCCATCTCCACTGGGAAGAAAAAGGGGTTGGCACAGCTACAGTCTGAATTGTGTTCCCAATATGAACACAGCTCTATGTCAGGTATTGAAAGCACATCATACTTACAAAATAAATCTCAGCAAATATGGAGCTCTAGGAAACCATATTTTGTTATTTAATGCTGGTGTCCTTTTGATCTTATAATAATGGTGCTTCACTGAGGTATGACAGACAACAGATTTCATTGCATCTTAATTATTCGTGTTTCAGTATAAATTTGGAGCTGTGTTCCTTTGGAAAGAGTTGAGCTCCCAGATATAATAAAAGCATACTTAAGAATGCAGCAAGCAATGTAAACAACACATGATTACAGAAAAAGCAACTTTTAAAACACTACTCCAACTCAAAAAACTATTACTCCTACATTAGCCAGGCGTGGTGGCATGCACCTGAAGGCTGAGGAGGAAAGGTCACCTGAGCCCAGCAGGTCGAGGCTGCAGTGGCCATGAGCGTGCCACTGCACTCCAACTGGGTGACAGAGTGAGACTCCAACTCAAAAAACAAAAAACAAAACAAAACATTAATAAAAATGCTAAAAATTCAAATTTTCCCAAAACTCCAAACCAAATCACTGAAAGCATTAAAAATGCAGGAAAGCCCTTGAAACCCACTGTACTGATCTTCTCTCACACAATTGTTCTAACCCAAAGATGGCAATTATTAATGTTATAAATGCTATCAATTTCGCTATTACTTGACACAAGCCACTGTGTCTATAATCCAGGATTATCTCTTGTATTTATCTTTTACATTTTTTATATTCAAAATTGAAAGTATAGTTCCTAACCTCTGCTCAGTCATTTTAGATCTATGTTGTCCCTGAAGAAAAACTAGTAGACTGAAGTATCTAAGGGGGCATGTGGCTGGAACATATAGAAGCTGTCATCTGACTATTATTGATTGACCGTTACACCAATGCCCACCATGGTTGATCAACCTAATAGTTTGTTGACTTTAGAGTTAGGCAAGCTTCCCCCAAATCTGGCCCACTACGTGTTTTTTGTAAATAAATTCTTATTGGAACACAGTCACACTTATTATCTATAGCTGCTTCTGTAAAGCAAATTTGAGTAGTTTGAGACCATACTGAGACCACATGGTCCACAAAGCCTAAAATATTTACTATCTGACCTTTTACAGAAAAAGTTTGCCCTCCCTGGTTTAACTAATGGCTGGTATACTTGTTAAGCAATGTTTGTCTAACTATATTTACAAATGCAAATACTAATAGAAGGAATCAGAGGCAGACTAAATTGTCACCCAAGAGCACCCAATTCCTATAAATACAGGAGTCCTTGAGAGAAAAATTTGAATATTTTCCATTGATTTCTTAAATTCAGAATTGATCAAATTTCTGTTAAGTAACAGGCACCTGCATGTCAAATATAACCTCCCTTTTAAGTTGTCATGAGAAGAATATTTTCCCAAGTGCTTCTATCAAAATGCAAACGTTGATGTGCACTTTTGCCCTTCTGCAGTCTATGAATTTTATAACTTGTCTCTGCCCCACTCATATCCACACAAAATCAAAACCTCCCACCTTTGTTTACCTTATCATTAAGGGCTTTGGAAAATGTAAAAAGATTCTTTAAAGGTTTGTTGTTCTTAAATTATTGTCATTTATTTTAAAATGTCAGTAGGCTGCTTCTTTCCAATACCCTCTGTGTTAAAAGAAAAATGTTGAGCTGAATAATCCTCCAATTGGTAGTGTGTGTTTCCACTGTTAATTTTTAAAGTCCTAATTTTTGTCTGTCCTTAGCAAGAATCTAAATATTTAAATTCCTTCAACAGAGTAAGTTTACAGCTGCTGTGCCATAGACAACCTAGATTTAGAAAAAGAAAATTTCCAATTCAACTTGCAATGATGTCAAGAAACAACACGTATCTGCAGGCAAAGATAAGAAAAACATTCAGGGGTACACAGTGATAGCTCAAATAAACTTTTGGTACTGGTGATTAGGTACACCGGATTATTATATGTTTAATTGGCTAATGTGACAATTTGGAATTACTCCTAGTCACATTTAATTGGATTTGGAATCTCTAGAGAAAAGAAATAGAGAGACCTAGCAGAGAAACAGTCATAAAAGCAAACTGTTTTTCCAAAGGATGCTCAGTAATGAATTAATATCCATTGTACAATAGTTTTTAATATCCCTTCAGCTTAATAAGACTAATGGAGTAGTTGTATACACTAGATACTAAAACCAATTCAATTAGATACAAAGTTTGGGGGAGAGGATTCTTTGTTGAATTGGAGATTTTTTCTTTTTAATTTTAAGAAAGTTAATTTAATCAGAAGTGAATAATCTTCAATGCAGGTAAAGCCTGAGATATACTTAAATACTGGTCTAATAGTCATATATATATATGCTATGCTAGGTTAGAAGACATCTAAAATCTATGGTACTCTGTAAAATGCTTGGAAGCTTAATACACAGCAACCAAAACAAAGCATTCTCTCATGATCTTTAAATGTACTTATACTGTACAAATTTAAAAAACCATCTAGAAGACAAATGGCTTATTGTTTCTCTCTTATAGTTTTAGTTTAGCTACTAAAAAACCCTACTTTCAACATTCTAAAATGTGTTTTATGTTTTGCTTAATATTAGCCTAGTCAAATTTATACATTACAAAATCTCCTTCCTCAGTATTTTTATATTCCGCCTATTGCAGTTTTCCTTCTGTCCTATAAATTTGTTTTTTTAAACTCTGTCCTTGTCCTTAGGAGTGCCATGATTGCTGACTACATGTTCTGGCTCGGTGGAGGAAGTGAGCAGTGTGTAAGCAAGCTCATCAAACTGTATTGGCAGGTAAAAATTGATGTCCCAACTAGGGAGGAGAAGTCCATCTCATTTTTAGAGCCAAAATGAAGGATTGGTGCTTAAAAGACTGCATTAAAAAAAAAAAAAAAAAAAAAAAAAGGTAGCTCTGGGCATATCAATCAGAAGGACACTACCAAGTAGTAATGTATTTATAATGAAGTAGGTTTTCTGAGACTAATTTTAAGGGCAAAATTCAAGGTTGTTAACCCTTGGCCCATACTTTGGGTTTTACAACCCAATATAAATTTTAGAGATCCCAGGAACTATTTTTCCAGGCATGCTGATATAATGATATGATCCTTTAAAATATGAACATTGTATTTTTATAGATTCTTGTTGATCTATGATCTGTAAAAGCAGATGCTAGAAGTAATATTATTTATATAATAAAAGAAATTGCAAAGATCAGATGTGTTTGTTGGGTAACATTTACCATTTAAAACAGTTAAGCAATAGTAAACTACAGATATTCTTTCTTATTTATTGAAAATGGCAGCAAAAAGTCATAGCAAAGACCAATCTGATGACAAGAGGAAAGTCATAATTTCTTATTATAAGGAGAATTTTTAAAATCATCTTGTTTTTAAAATGTGGAGTACAAATGGAGAATTTTTAATTTACTAGTTTGAACTCCTTTATAACATACAAATCTGTTCTTGCTTTAGTCTACCCCCGTGAGTCGTCAATAAGTTTCTGCTGAAATATATCCAAAACTGAGCTCATTTCACCCCCCAAAATAATATCCAATATGCTAGTCATTAAACTGTTTTCCTCATTTAAAGTGGATTCCTACTGCCTTAAAACTTCCAACCAGGGATTTCCAGTGGGGCCCATGAACCAAATGGAAGCCCATTTCCAAATGAAATTTTTTTTAAGCATTTAAAAATCAACTACAAAAATCAACTCCCTCCTCCATAGCTTCTCTTTTCCAGACTATGTAGGGCTTTTTCCTTTTATTTCAAGATGGTTTAATTTAATTGAATATGAACATTTTGAACCAACTAGAATAAGAGCTTCTAGGCCACTAATTGAAAAAGAAGAAATAGTCATCAACAGCCTCCTGAGGCTTTCTAATTTTTCCCACATTTTCACTGTTCTATCTTGACCTCTAGTTTTTTGTTTCTCTGTATCACACGTTATCTTTATTACACAGTAAAGTATTAGGTTTGCCATATGAAATTCCCAGTAATTTACATGGTTCCATATAAATATCTGAAACTCAATTTACCTACTCTAGATTATATTAGCCCTACTATACTTAGTCCTATGAGTATTTTATAAAGAAAAAAAGGTGATCTTCAGGTAGACAAAATTTAATCTAAAAAAAAAGATCACCACTCTGATCATTTTAAGACTTTCCTAAGGAAATCTAGAACATACAAGCAGTAGTTGTTGTTTACGGGAATGTAACTAAGTAGTTGTAAAAAAAAAATTTGCTAGGTGTGAAAAATAAGCAAATAACATGAGCTATAGATACACAAAAGAAGACTTTCTATAAAGGATTTCAGAGGCTCCTTGAGAGAGGTGAGAAAGAAGTTGAATCTTGGGGATTGAATAATGTTCAGCAGGGCTGGCATATACCTGTTCCCAGATGAATATTTGACTTCATTTACTCATGCGTTAAACAAATATATATTGAGTACCTATTGTGCTTTCTCCATTGAACTACCAAAAAAAAGATCCAATGTTGTCATAACCTAGGACAAATGAAGAGCTTGGAGTTTTTGTAAATAAATCTTTTTCCGCCGGGCTCGGTGGCTCAGCCTGTAATCCCGCGCCTTTGGGAGGCTGAGGTGAGTGGATTGCCTGAGCCCGCGGGTTCGAGACCCGCCTAGACAACTTGGCGAGACCTCATCTCTACAATAAATAAAAAAAATCAGCCGGGCGTGGTAGCACGCGCCTGTAATTCCGGCTACTTGGAAGGCTGAGGCGGGAGGATCGCCAGAGCCCAGCAGGTCGAGGTTGCAGTGGCCGGGAGCAGCCACTGCACTCCAGTCTGGGCGACAGTGAGAC
>CAUYQG010252098.1:0-23333 GCA_963574415.1 Tarsius wallacei
GGCCAAGGCGGCGCTGGCGTGTTCGTTTCCACAGACCCACCTCCTCGGGGCCTCTGTGAAACGGCCCTAAGAGCAGCTCAGGGGTTGAATGAAAAGGAGTCGTCAGAACCGTCAGAACCCGTGTGTGGGAATCACGGATTCCTCCTGTGCCCTGCTTAGAAATCGGCCTCAGAAGGAGTTTCGACACTGCCTGAAAGAGCCATGTGCTATTTAAAATAGTGAATTCTGATCCTACACAGTTTCCCTGCAAACGTGTTTTCGACGGAGAACTGAGTTTAAATGAATTCCTCTCGGAGAGTCACATTCTTCCCTCCGATGCTCACTTTTCCACCACAAAATGAATCTTGCCAACTTTTCATCACACACGATAATGGGAGAGGGACATTGTGGGTAAGTTTGGTCGCTAAATAATCCTAAATTCCCTTTCCTGCAATAGTTGGAGCCAAAACTCGGACCCAAACTGTTTGGAATATATATATATATATATATATATTTTTTTTTTTTTTTTGAGAAGAGATGATAGAATAGTTCTATCTGTATCTCTGTTTAATTTTCCCTGCAGGGCTAAGAGAAGTAACTGTGAAGAGTGAACTGTTAAAAAGTCCATCAGAAAATTATTAGTCCATGTTTATGGATGGCCGCTGCTATTAGGATCCTGGAGAAAAGCAACCATCGACAAGAACGCTCTGTAAATATCTTGGACTTGTGAAATGTGCTAGAGCCCAGTTGGGCATCACATGCCGTTGAAACAGATAAGAGCGTCATTAACTCCACCTGAGACTTGCACGGGGAGATAAGGGGGACAGAATGGATGTACACAACAGCGTACAAACAAGTTCTAACATGTTTTCCCAAGGAACTTAGACTCAGTGGCGAAATGAGTGCGCACGGATAGGCATGATCCCGCCCATCAGGAATGGGACTGTCGTCCTCAACTCTCCTCTCTCCCTCCCCCACGTTTAGTCTCTTACTAAACTCTGTCCTTCTGTCACCTTATCAGTTCTTGAACCTGTCACTCCTCTCCATTGTGGGGGCCATGGTATTAATTCAGGCCCCTGCTTCCCCTGACCTGGTGGGCAGGAAGGTCTAGGTCGCGCAGGGATAACAAACAACCACCATACTGGCTTAATACGTACCTCTAGCTCACACAACACAACCCACTTGCGTCCTCTGGTGCTCTCTTCACCATCATCACTCCGAGACCCTGGCGACGTCCCTGACAGAGGCTCCATGATCACCAAGGCAGGGCCAAAAGGATAAGATGACCGCCCCCAGAAGTGACAGATGACCCCTCAGCTACCAGGTCACTAGCTAAAGCCATACCCAGCCTCACAGTGAGTGATGCAGCCATGCCACCTGCCCAGAAGAAGGAAAGACAGAAAAATGTCTGCACAGCACCAGCGACAACCACATCTACTTTCACGGGGACTCCCAGCTTCCTGCCTCACGTCCTCCAATGCCGCCTTCCCACTGACTTTTCCTTAATTCAAATACGGTTATCTGCGCATATTGCCACTTTGATTAAAAGGGTTGACTGCCCCAAACATCACCTGAGCTGACGCTAAACTGGTTTGGCGTGTTGAACAAGCCTGTTTAGCTCTGGCCTGGGTCTCTCATATTTTCTTTGTTATCCACCGCCACTGCTGACACCATCTCAGTGAGTCCCTAGCAGGCCATGTATTCCAGACTTTCAGAAGTGCCAAGGCCTTCTGTCATCTCTACAGCTTTGCACATGCTGTTTTACTCTCCCTAAGCTTAGAGTGGCCCCAACCTCCACCTTTCCTTGTAGAGGAAGGCATTGACTAAGATTCACCACAAATAGGATATTCTCTGCACCTACTGCATGAGAGTTACTATCTGTGTATTCACTTTCTCCCCCAATAGGTTTTGAGCCCCCAAGGAGGAAATTGTCTGCTTTTTCATGGCAAGGGCCTGGCATAGAATAGACTCTCTGAAGATGTTTACTGGGTAAATGAAGTAAAACGCATACACAGTCAAGTTTTAAGCCCTGGTACAGATTCTAAAGTCTCTGGGAGCTCTGAGTAAATGAAGCACTGGTTTCCCAAAGTGCATTCGTTCTCTCCAATTTGTACATATGTGTCACAATACCTGAATGTCATGAGTAATCAATGCACTCTCCTCTTTTGTCTTTCCAAGCACAAGTCCTTCATCCCAGTTGACTTGGAGCATCTATTTTCCTCGGGAGAATATTAGGAATGCTAAATGCGAACTATAAAGAGAAAATAAGGCAATTTTCTATCTCTAACGTTCAAATACAGTGTATAAAATTTTACAGCAGGACAATAATCTTGCAAATTAGCCTTTTACATTAAGAAAAAAATTATCTAAATTTAGCATGTCGAAAGCCAGACTTGGTAGGCTGGAGGGAAGTTCAAACAGGAAGAGAAAAAAATCTGTCCCTTTTCAACCCCAGAGGTTTGTGGGTGGGTAAAGAGAGACTAGCAGAAGAATCAGGTAATCAGACGCCCTTGACCCAGTCTCTGCAGGCTTTACCTGGAAAGGGAATGGACTGTTAGATGACCGAGGAAGTAATGAAGGAAGAAAGAGGCTTTTCTTCTGCCCTTCCCCTCTAGCCAATCACCTACTTGGTATGTTGAGGGCAGGCCACTTTGCAGAGCAATTTTCAGGAGTCTGGAATACAACCATATCTGAGCAAATGTGGCACCAAACCATGGTCACGAAGAAGGAGGGTCAGACGTTTATTTTCCTGACCCCGTGCTGTATGCACAAGACCCAGAGGTAGCTTCGGCGTGTATCCAAGGACATCATCATAGCCGGGTGACATGACTGCAGTCTGGACTGTAGACAGGACCACTGTCTCAATCCACTTTGCGTTGCCACAGTGGACAATTTCTGAGACTGGGTAGCTTATAAAGAATAAAAGTTTATTTACTCATGATTCTGCGGGCTGTAAAGAAGCGTGGCACCAGCTTCTGCTTCTGAGGAGGGCTCTGGCCATTTACGCTTACGGCGGAAGGTGAAGGGGCACTCACGTGTGCAGAGATCACATGATGAGACAGGAAGCAAGACAGGGGCGCGGGTGGGGAGGGCGTGCTTGGCTCTTTTTAACAACCGGCTTTTGTGGAAAACTCATAGAGCAAGAACTCACCACCCATCCAGGGTGGGTATTAATCTATTCGTGAGGGATTTGCCTCCATGACCCCAACACCTCCCTTTAGACCCCATTTCCAACATTGGGGTCAATTCAACATGACATGAGGTTTGGGGACACAAGCATCCAACTGATAGCAACCACCAAGGACAGCTTTCAGTCAGAGCTCAGAGGAGTTCAAGGTGAGACCAAGACAAAAATGGTTCACCATCAGGAGCACTGTACAAACCCAAGAGAAGACCTTGGTGGTCTGGGAACTTGAGACATGACCGCCGACATCAATGATGCTCAGCTTCAACACACCCAAAGTGCAGCCTGCGGCACAAAGCCCCCTCCCCTCAGCACTAGGAGGGTGTGTAAGCCCCACAGTCCCTCTTCCCATTCAGCTGGATGCGATGAGATAGAGAGGATATTTGCAAAAATAAGCTATTTCAGAGAAACTGATAAAATTGTTGCATCACTCAAAGCTTTAAGGCAAATTGGACATTCATCTTTTCCCCACCTTCCAGTGGGTGGGGGGCTGTCAAGGACTAAATTATTATAAAAGGAAATAAAGAAAGCCTTCTTTGCCTTTGCGGTACACCCAGTTAGATTTGCAGACCGATTGCATATGTATTTGCATTTATATATGGACATTCAGGGGCAGGTTTATTCTACCTTAGTCCAAAAAGGATTTGATAATATCTCTCTTTAACATACCATTTGGACTTACATGACTTACAGGATGAAAATAAATTTCAAATATGTTTCAACCACATATTTTTATTCCTTGCAATCTATATAATACTGGAGTCTGGACACATCAGTTTTGAGATTCATTCATCTCAGGGAATTGTCCTTACGGGAAGTCGTGGCTTTCGTTTTTGTTACCTGTGGCAGAGACGTCTTACACTTTATCAAGTCTGGTTCTCTTCTTTCAGGCACGCAGGAGGACTACATTTTTGTTACCCTCTCATCGTGCCAAAGGGACTGTGCAGTTATTTTGGCCTGTGTGTTGTGCAAAGTGTGATGTAATCCCTTCTGGGGTTCCTCTGGCCCGGTGACTCCATATATTTCTGATGGTGTGATGGTAAGATGAATCTTTAAGTTCTGTGTGGAAGAGAGGCACCAGATCTCCTATAGGGCCCATGTAACATGAATGAGAAATGAACTTTTGTTCCATTCAAGGGAGATTTGGGGGTATTTGTTACCACAACAAAACCTAAACTATCCTGACTAGTACACTATAGAGTCTGCATTTCCTTTTCTTAGTTTCTCCGACTGAAAAATGTGCAAAACACATGAGTATGGAGACAGGAAGATACTTTAAGCCACTTAAAAATGCAATACAAATAAAATACGCTCGCAAATAGTCGCAGTAAAGAACGGGGAGCCCGGTGTCCCCTGCGTCTTGTTCACTGAAGCTCAGACATTTACTGCCACAGCTACTTTCCAGGCCTCTCTGCTTTTCTAAGGTCACCTGCCTCCTCTAGATGCCAATTGCGAATATGATGATATGAAACACCATCGTGTTCAAACACCGCATCTAGCTTCAAAACGACCAGGTGAGATTCCAGACACCAACGAGCTACTCAAATGTCGCAAGAACAGAACAAAGTCTGCTGTGACAGTCCAGCGTGTTTCAAAACACTTTTCTTGAGCAAAAGTTGTTTTCTTTGGCTGACTCTATGTACCCTCTCAGAAAACCCAAGAATGAGCTTCAGTGAACTTGAAAGCATGAAACAATCTTTGTATCAGCTTTTAATTGGGGAAATGAATAACGAAAACATCCTTCAAAGAGCATCTCATAGACTTAGCCACTCCCGAGACGTGATAGCACATTGGGCGCTGCACCCGTGGCAAAGTTCCAGTGGGGTGGCCCGTGCGGTGGCGCCAGGCACGGATTCTGTTGTAACAGGGATGTAGCATCGTAATCCATTAATAGATAGCTTGCTCCCTAAGTATGCACATAAATTCCAAATCTTAGCGGTGGCATTATCATTCTAATGGAAATGCTGTGCATCTTGAATCAGTAGAGGCACTGCATTTAATTTGGAAGTCAAGTTCTTGTGGCAACGCGGGACTGCCTCGAAGAATCCCACGTACTCTGTGGCGCCTTCCTCTCTGATACCGGACCTTCGCTTTCTGGTTCCCTGAAAGCTGATTACGTTGAGGGCCTTGAAAATCAGTAGTCAATCGTTTCACTTTTGGTGAATCTTAGAGACATTATCCCAGAGTGTGTTCACTCATTCGTTCCCTCAACATGCACCTATGGTCTCCTGTGTGCCAGAAACCGTGCTAAGCACAGCAGTTGTAGAAAAAGAAAAGAAAAGAAAGAAAACCACCACAACAAGTCTTGCCCGTATGGCCCTTGAGCTACAGTAGGGCTAAGGATCAGAAAGCCAGGGTCAAAGGCTGGCTCTTCCAAGAACCAGGATCTCCGTTTCCTCACAGACAGAACCACGGAGCTGAAGGGGTGTTTGGAAATATGTTGGGAGGTGTTTGTTCTCATCTTACCTGGAGAGCCCATTGGCATCTAGTGCCAGGAGCCAGGCGTGTTAAAGCACCTTTAGGACGGGACAGTCTCTCCCCACCAAGTACAGCTCCACCCCCCAAATCCCACAATGCAAATAAAACTCCCTTTGAAAACCCCAGATGCTTTCTAAGGCTCTTTCCAGCTCTAACATCATAGAAATTTGGAAGAATTGGCTCCGATTTCTTCTTGAGAGAAAACAAGTAGGTTCTCAAGATCTCAGAGGACACAGCTAAGGAAGAGCGTTCCTGGTATTTCTTCGTTTTGCTTGGATCTTCTAGCTGAAAGTATAAACCTAGAGCCTTGTGAAAGTGAAAACGCAAGCCAAAACACGTTGTCGCCTTCCAAGAACAGACTCCCATCAGAAAGGTGTCTGGATTTACCCCCCCGCCCCCCCACCATACACACACAAAGTACGGTAAGAATCTCTTACAACCCGGAGAAGCTGAGAGCCTTCTATCCCCAAAGAAGAGCCCTTCCCACACCATAGACACGGAACACATATTAACCTGGAAGGTGAGTCCATCCTGAACAGAATTCTGTGGCTTAATTTACCGAACTGATCTTAGAACCGTTCTCCAGTTCCTCCTGAACCACAATAGATAATGTCAGTGTCGTCTTAGCAGGAAGCTATTTATGGCACTAACATCTACCAATGAGTCCTGTCACGCTCTGGCATCTGTCTTCTTCCTAAGCTGGCCTTCTTTGGAGATATTGTTGGTTTCATTTAGGGAAGAAAATATCAAATGAGATTTAATGGCTGAAAATATGCATTTCTAACTAATTCCCTGGTGGGGGTGGTGCTGCTGGCCCTCAGCTTAAGAACGACAAATTTAGGTGAAGTCTTTAAGTATTTCTGGGCTGAGCAAATGCCAAAATTGTTCTGCAGCTATAAAATGCAGAAACTGATGCCAGAGTCTGACCCTGTTTGGATGCCGACCTTTGCGGTGCCAAACTTTGGCAAATATTAAAACTCATAGTTTTCACTCAGGGTGGCTGAGTGCCTCTGATTACTGAAAAAAAACAACAACAACAAAACATTCCACAAGGGTGTCTCTACCTAGTCCAACAATGGGGCAAGTTTTAGGGGTAACAGTGAGTATTTCCTGGACTGTCCACCCTTTTACAATGACGCGTCCCTGTCTGTTTCCTAATCCACTAGTGGAGAGCATTGAACCCAAGCTTGGCATGGTGGAGTCTGGCCCTCAAGGGGCTGCTGATAACGGAGGCCAACCCTCCCCACAGACTGACCTGATTCTGGCTGTACTTGACAGTAATGGGGATTTTTACAAGGTCCTACTGCCCTGTAGGACATTCGGTGCCAGAGGCCATTGACCCAGAGCTATCTGAACTTCCAAAAGTCAGGATATGCTGTGGCATAGCTCCAAAGGTATAAGGACTGAGCAAGTCAATGACTTTAAGACTCTGAAGATGCCTTGTCTGCAGAATGGGGCGAGGAAAACCTGCTTCAAGGGTTTTCACGAGGACTTAATGGAATTACATACATGAAAGAACTTTCCAAATGGTCGAGGGCTGCACAGTTTCAACACTGAGTCGTATCTAATGGTGTGCCATAAGGACCAGTCGTCTTCCATTCATACCTAGAAACCATGCAGCAGTCTAAAGGCGCTTGAATTTCCTGAATTTAATTTATAGACAAGTGTTCACAAAAATATGAAGATGGGTTTGTTTTTTTTTTTAATGCAGGCTAACTATATCTGTATCATTAACAAGACACTTCCTTTGATGAGAGCTCCAAATGTTTTTCAGATCTCTGGACATCATATTCGTTTCTCTCATCTTCTTCCACACATGCACACGCCCTGCAGCGCCTCTGAAGTCCCCAGGGCAGAGGTGGGCGGCCGTCTCCCACTCACGCTACATTCTCAATCTCTGTGTCATCTAAAGTAAATGTATATGCTTGACGTACAGTAGCTGGAAATGAAGTCGACTTTGCATAAGGACAGAACTTGAAATTAGAACAAGGACGGAGACTCACACTACTGATTTTAAGACTTACTAGAAAGTGCAACATTGTGGCATTGAAGACGGAATAGACAGATCAATGGAAAAGACTAGAGAATGCAGAAATAGACCCATACACATGGTTGACTAAATTTTAAGAAAGGAGAGGTGAATGATTTAATGGAGAAAGGAAGTCGTTTTCAACAAACAATGCTACAACAGCTGTGCCCATATGCAAAAATGCAAAAACAAAACAAAACTTCGCTTTACACCTTGCATCCTGTGCAAAAATGAACTCAAAATGGATCACAGATCTAAATGCAAAACTTAAAGCTACAAAACCTCTAGAAAAAAAGCACAAAAGTAAATATTTGTGACCTGCACAAAGCAAATATTTCTTAGATATGACATCAAAAGCATGACTCATAAAGGAAAAAAAATTAAGCCTATCAAACCAAGAAATTCTGTTATTTGAAAGACTCTGTTAGAAGAATCAAAGGACAAACTGCAGGGGTTGGGGGAATTTGGAGAAATGTTGGGCCAAGGATACAAAGTTTCCAGCAGATAAGAGGAAGAAGCTCAAAAGATCGATTGCACTACATAGTGATTATAGCTACTAATGATGTATCGCATTCTGGAAAATTGCCGAGAGAGTAGATTTCAAGTATTCTTGCCACGAAAAAAAGGCAAGTTTATGAGGTAATGCATATGTTAGTTTGATTTAGCCATTCTACAATGTGTATATATACTCAAAAGCAGCATGTTATATATGATAAATATATACCATTTATTTGTCAATTTTAAAAATATTTTAATTTGAGTTATACAAATAAATAAATAAATAGACAAGCTGCAGACCTGGATTAAATATTTGGAAACTGCACATCTGATAAAGGGCTTGTATCCAGAAAAAAAGAAAAAACAAGCAAACAAACAAACAAACAAACAATATATATATATTATTTTTAACTTTCAATGCTCAGTAATAAAAAAAAGCCAATTTTAAAAAAACAGACAAAACATTTGAATAGAAACATTACAAAAATGTAAAGATGGCAAATAAACATACAAAAAAATGTTCAACATCTTTATTCATTGGAGTAAAATGTGTTGAAACCACAATGAGAAACCACTACACACTCATTAGAAAAGCTGAAATTACAACTGTGAGTCCAAGAACCCCTCTTCAGCTACTTTGCATCTGCAATCCACAAAGAGTCTGGGCGGCTCCCACCTCAGTCTCTTCTCTGTATTATCATAGTTTGGTTTAAATAAACTGTATAGTAATAATGAAAAAAAAAGAAAAGAAAAACCAACACTACCAAGCACTGGTGAGGTTGTGGAGCCACTGGAATGTCCACACATTGTTGCTGGGGATGCAAAATGGTCCAGCCACTTTGGAAAACAGTTTGGCCGTTTATTCTTATAAAGATGCGCGTATGCTTATCATACTACTCAGCAATCACATTACTGAGTGTTTATCCAAGGAAAATAAAATGTATATTCACACAGAAGCATGTTCACTAATATTTACAGCAGCCTTATTTATAATTGCCCCAAACTGAAAACAGTGTCAATGTTTCTCAAGTGCGTAAGGGATAAAGAAACTCTGATGCGATCGCATGACAGAATTGCTACTTAATAGCAAGGACAAGACTACTGAAAAGCACAGCAACAGGGATGAATGTCAGTTTTATTAAGGTAAACGAAAATAGGGCCCAAAGGTTAGTGTACTAGATTATGCTACGTGACATCTTGAAAAGGTAAAATCACAGAGACAAAAAATAGATCAGTGATTGGCAGGGAATAGGTGTGGGGGAAGGGTTGTCTGCATACAGGCTGCATGGGTCAATTTTTTGAAACGATAAAACACTCCTAGGCTTTATTTATTGTAGTGATGGCTATTTATTTATTGTATTTATTTATTGTAGTGATGGCTACACAATGATATGCATTTGTAAAAAGAAACCTGTAAAATTAACCATACTCTAAAAAGTATCCATTTTACTTTGTTCAATTTATATAAATTGCATCTCAATAAAAACTAAAAAATGGCAATGTTTGTGATTCCGTTTTCAGATGTAAGACGATGCTAACCGCTGAATGTAGCCTTGAAAGTGCACACACATCATTTCCCACTTTCCTCTGGGGCATGAACAGCCCAGTATTCGTGGGTGTGGGCATTGCTCCCAGATCAAGGATTGGGACTGGTGTCACAGAAGTAAGGATGTCCCTCTCCCACCCTTTCCTGTGACAGCTTTGTGTAGACCATGGAGGTCTAGACGGAAGTGGTAGGTGTGAATTAACCTTCACCCGTCCAGTCCAGGGCCTGAAGTGAGAATCAGGCTGCCCAAGGTCCCCAGGCAGTGGAAACACCTCCACACCATGTCTGGGCCCAGTAGCATGTCTTGGGGCTGGATCGAGACCCGGCTGCTGAATGCTTAGGGTTCTGGATAAACAGTAGTCCAGTAGTCAGGAGTCCCGCCTGGGCAGATGCCACTGAGGAGACAGGTTTAATGATACATTTCCCCTTTAAGCCACTTCCAGACCAGGCAGGGGGCTCATGCCTATCACCCCAGCACTTGGGGAGACCAAGGCAGGAGAATCAATTGCGGCCAGGAGCTCGAGACCAGCCTTAGCAACATAGGAAGAACCCATCTCTACATATATATCTCCAGTGTCTATAGTTGTACCTTCTTGGGAGGCTGAAGCAGGAGTTTAAGGCTACAGTGAGCTATGATCACGCCACTGTACTCCAACCGGGACAACAGAGCAAGACCTTGTTTTAAAAAAAAAAAAGCTATTTCAGTACTCAGATAGGGAAATGCTGAAATGATGAAAACAATAATATGCATAATCTGACATATTGATTGAGCATTTATATCCCGCTGTTTTATACACATTATTTTATAATCCTCATGGTTATTTTCTGAGGTGGGTGTGATTGTAATCTGCTTCTGGTAGATAAGGGGTTTCTCAAAAAAACACCGTTAGAATATGGTGAGACCAGTATTTGAGCCTTGGCTCTGAATCCAATTCTCTTGAGTAAGGCAGGGAAAACACGCGTCAGTTTTGTTGTTTTGTTTTGTTTTAATGCTGCTCAATGTTCTTGGAGGTGCCTGAAAAGCCAGCGCAGCCAACTCTAATGGCTCCCAACCCTTGTTATTAACGTCATCTAGATATTTACGTCTGCTGTAATTTACAATGGCTGCCTTGCCCTCCTCCTCGGGGTGGCTGTTCACCTCCCCCCATGCACCAGCCAAATGGTGGTCCAGGCTGCCTGCTCACACTTGCATAATAACCTAGGATCTCACAACCCTCTATTTATCAAGCAACAATGTTACTAAAAATAATGGAACAAGAGGTGGGAGAATCTGCCCATGCCTTTGGAAAGGCAGGACAGAGAGCTGGTGGATGCCACAGCTTTGGGGCATCGGGAATAAACAACGGTCCTCCGGGCCATCAAGCAGGAGGCTGAAGAACTTGGATTGAAGCCAAGGGTGGCAAGATGGGACAGGAATTCATTCTGTTCTGGGTCACCATCATGTGGCACCTGGCAGCAGAGGCTGTGACCTGGAGAGACAGAGAGGTGGGCATCACAATATTGCCATACACCCGCTGAAAAGGAGACACAGGCACCCTGCCAGAACCTGGGCCCACCTCAACCCCAAGTACTCAGAGCACCCTCTTTCTCACACTGCTGTCAGGTTCCCAGGGGAGAGCTCGCAGGCCTCTCCCAGGACTTTCCCGAGGGCCTGTGGGGTTAGCATAAATGATCACGGACGATGTGCTGCCCCGCACCTTCCGAGGTGACAAGAGACGAGGAAAGATGACCAAGTGGAGGGCAGCCTTGTAGAAAAACCCCCTTATCCTCAAGGTGTGCGAAATCCCAGCAGCCCTGCTGAACCACCGAGCCACAGAAACATGTCATGTGGCTTCTCCACGGCTCTGTCAAGATGCAGTGCGCGGCCTGCCTCTTCCAGGTACAGCTTCAGTGATTTTATCTCAGCTTGGAACACAAAGTGTGCTCTGATACTAATACTGATAAAAGCATAAAGGCTGGCGCCATCTGCCATGGCAACTATCAAGATGGCAGATGCTTTTCATCAGCTTTATCTGAACTTTGCATTAATGGGAATTCAGAGACTGTGGGTGCGTTTTTCAAAAGGGGGGGGCATTCAAATGATAGCACTCCTCTGAATAGAAGCGATTCGTCAAATATCAACGTATTCTCATCTCCTTCATCTCTCCTGTAAAAAAAATATACAAGGGGGGAAAAAATCCCGCCCTGTGTTTGTTTTGGGTTTTTCTGTCTGCCTGCCACTTCAGTCCTCCTGTGGCTGTATCCAGACCACTCCCAGGGCAGCCGACCCGGGAGATTCTCTCTAGGGGGACTGTCACCTCCCAGCAGTCCTGATGCTGCAGCAGCTGCTGGGATATAAATGTGCCGTCTCCGAGGGCAGGGCAATCAGCAAAACAGCGCGGGAGTGTTCAGAGCGACCGCAGGTAATAATAGAGACATTTTTCATATTAAAAAAAAAAAGAGGAGAGAATGAGAAAAAAAAAAAAAGGACTCGTGCTGCAAGAGGGCTACCCAGACCTGGGAAATCTGGTTTCTAAGTTCACAGTTGATAGCAGGCAACCACTCCACCCCACCACCCCCCACCACCCCTCCCTGCCATCACAAGCAACAGCAGCAAAGGGCTAATTCCTCTCATCCAGAAAGGATGCTCGATGCTCATTGCATTCAGGAACCTGGCTGGGCCGGCTGGGGAAGCAGACAGGATGTGTAGATATGGGGTGGCAGGAGCAGGTGGCCGACACGAGGCCGTTCTGCTTCTCGGGCTTATTATATAGTATTTTCCCTCTTCTTTTTTCTAGTTAATTAAATCTATATTTTTTCCACCTACCTATAAATATGTTTTTGAGCATGTTTACTCAGGCTTTTCCTACAAGCTCTGAATATATGAATAGATACATTTTATATTATTTTTATATTTTTTATCTCCATGCTTTGTGTGTATATACATGTGGATGTATGCATATATTTGCATAAAGAGTAGAAATTAATTTATACAAACCATAGAAATACATACGTATATGTACATGAATCCATGCACACACACATCGATCATTTGTGTGTATATACATATTCTCGCATACAGCATGTCTACATGAACAGAGGTGCGTAAATTTGAAGGCCACAGGTATATAAAATAAAAACAAATCTTTGCAACTGCACAGATGACTACCAGGAATTGAGGGAGCCCTTTGAAAAGAACTTTTTTTCACTCTGGAAAGGAAAAAAAGAGGAAAATCAAGATCAGCAAAGATAAATTTACCAAAAAACCCCACAAAACACTAAAAGAGCAGTGCCATGGTAGGCCATGAGCTCCCTTATGAAGTTCAAGCAGGACCACTGGCTCCATGTGGCTTTGGGTCCAAGAAGCTGGAGCAGTGTGCCCAGCTGGCCCAGTGGGGAGTGAACTCCCATGTAAGCGGGCCACACAATGGGAGCTCTATCCCAGCCTCCTCCTGGTCACAGCCAGGCGGATGGGAGGTTTATTCCCCCAAAAGGATCACAGGAATATTTTTTCCCCTGAAATTTCCTCATGCAACGATTCACTCTTGGATGCGTTTCCAAGCTCTCTCTGTTTTTAAGAGAAAGAAATAGCACATACGAGAGTGTGGCTGTTTGCCGGTGAGCTCCCCACTGAATCACACGGGGTATTTAGAGGGTGGAGCTCTGTGCCCACGAAGAATTCACAAACAGAGTTTTGCTTTAATTTCTCGTCTATCTAGTTGTCTACTTTTCAAGCAAAAAGGAGAGGGATGGGTTATATTTTGAGAAACAAACAAGCAAAGGATTCTATTTCAAACCCCCTTATACGTCCCTCAAAATCTCATTTAATCATGTATCATTTCCCTTGGGCTGAAGACTTACCCTCCATCTGCCTCCCTAGATTCTCAGGTTGAAGTCTTATTTTAGGGGGAAAAAAAGGCCAAACCCTATGTTAATCACAAGGGAAAACAAGTTTTAATGGAGCTTTTTATTATAATAAATGAATAAATAACCACTTAGTCCTAACAACTTAATTAAGTACTAAATAAACAAGTTTGTGTTTATAAAAAGGAACAAGAAGGTGACATCGTGTAAAAGGAAAGGCTGTTACAGGCAGGGAACAAATCTCTGAAATAGGACACGAATGTGAATCTTATCAGAATGAGATGACTACGACAAGGCAGGCTGAAAGGACAGTGGGACCATAAAGGCACAGTGAAAAGAAGGCACCTCAAGCAGCAGAAAACATCTGGAAAGCAGGGTTCAAATCCCAGCTCTGGTACTAGCTGTGTGTTCCTGAACAGGTTGCTTAGTTTCTCTGATCCTGAAGACCTCTTTTAAAATTAGGGTTGAATTTTAGTCTTTCCTAGACTTTTTAAATAAAATGTGAAAAATTAACTTAGGGTCCAATGCAGGACTGCCAACGTTTTATTTCCTCAAGTAAGGACATCAAAAGATAGTCATATTTATAGCCTTGTGTTTCCACCAATATTTCAAAAAAGCCAGGAAATTTTAACTTTCTAAAATAAGAAAGACCAAATGTTAGCATAAACAGCAGTCCTTTCATTTGAAGAAATTGACATCATCCTTATTTTTCTCATCACACCATGGACCAGTGTCGCAATGAGAGTGCATAAGAAGGAAATATGACTGTTAGTCAGGTTAAGTTAGGATATGCTGCAGTAACAAAGGAACCACCGCAATGCAACACCACAGAGATTTCTTTCTCATCTATGCTCCATGTTCAACATAGTGGGCAGTACCCCACATGGTCAGGCAGCGAGAAGGAGAGTCTACTCTCTGGGATGCTACTTGTCACCACCAAGGAGAAAGGAGATAGGAGCATCCATTGTGAGCTTTCACGCATGGAATTGCCTCGTGCCATTTCTCTCTCCATTCATTGGCCAGGAGAAGTCACATGACTCTGCCTAATTGCAAGAAGACTCGGCGGTACAGGGGAGCACATGGAATGGTCCGCAAGCACTAACGTGCATCTCTGCTACAGTACTCTACCCCGGGTCAGAGAAGTCTGCTGAAGAAGTGAGGTTTAAACTGAGGTTCAAAGGTCCGGTGAAGGGGAAGGATAATGGAGGCGTGGAGGGGGAATAGAAGGGAGTGCCCAGGCAGAGGGACCATACATGTGAAGTCCCAGAAGCAAGTGAGAGCATGGTTAGGACCTGGAAGCATGCATTGCAGCTAGAAGGCAATGATTAGAGCAGAGGCCAAGGAGAGTGTGCCACGTGTTGCTTTATCCTTGGGAAGTCAATGGAAGGGTTTTTAATTTGACATTCACCTACTTGCATATTAATTTTGGATAATCAGGACCAAAATAATTGCATTTTCTGGAGACCTCTTAGTTAAAGTAACTATAAATGACATATATTTTAAAAAGCAGATTAGAAGGAAGCCATTAAGGGATGTTTCTGGAAGTAAAATGTGACTCCCTATTCATAATTTCCTAATGGGATCAACCAAGTGCTAATCTGTTAATTACCAAATACTAATCCCCAAAACAGTGGTTATTCCGTCTTGGCTGCCCACTAGAATCCCCTGGGAAGCCTTTTAAAACTCTCAATACCCAATTAAGGCAGAATTGCTGGGAGTGGGGCCTCACTAACCACCAATAATTCTTAAACATCCCCAGGTGATTCCAATGTGCAGCCAAGGCTGAGAACCACAACCACGAGTCCACAAGCTTTTGGGAACACTGCTTCTCAGTGGGGCATGGAAATGCGGGAACACGTGGGAATAACCTGGGGACATTCTGGGCCTGACCCCTACCCAGATTCTAAAGCCAGCAGGAACAGCGTTTTAATGACATCATATCATATGCCTCAGATGCGCTGGAGGTAGAGAACAGCTGAGAGTAACTGATGAAGAGTGTCACTGCGGAACTGAACTTCCTGTGATAATGGAAACATTCTATAGTCTGCGTATCCAACATGGCGGTCACCAGCCACATGGGTGACGGAGCCCTTGAAATACGACTCGTGTGCCCGAGGAACTGAATTTTTGGATTTTACTTCATTTTAGCTAATTTCAGTTGAAATGGAAGTAGATCTAACAGCAGCTAGTGTGTTAGATAGCATAGATCTACAGCCCTAAGCTAAAAGGGTTGCCTTAGTCACGCACACGTCCCAAACATTACAAAGGCATGTGTCTAGTACTTTAAAATATCGCACATACAATCTGTCATTTTCCTAGAAAATACTCCACCTTATAATCAAGATATGAGTAAATATTTTGGGTGGTCTTTTCCTAACAAAAGTGGCAATTCTTGCTTACTGGACAGTCACAAGTTACTGAGCTACCTGGGCGCTTCAAGGTCATCTAGTCTAGGCCCGTACACCCCCAAATGTTTAAGGGAGACATGAAGGTTAAGTAAATGAATGAAGCAGGTCGTTTGCATGTTAAACTTATAGAAAAGTTTCCTTTCCACAAAGACTCTCTGCCATATTTCTTGAAACATAGAGTGTCTGCCTAGCTGTCTTTTTCTCATCCTTGTTTCTAGCCCAGTATTTCCTCATGTCACCTTAGCACCTCATGTCCAGAATGTCAAAGAAGAGAAAACTTTGACGATAGACAGGGGCCCAGAGATGGGAGTGGTAAGTACTTGGCTGAGGTCAGAAATACAGTAGCAGGATAAAGATTTAAGACTGAAAGAGACCCTTGAACTCTGAAAATCCAAGAGCCCTGGGAAAGCTACTTCATTTAAGCATGTTTCAGTTTTCTTCTCTATAAAATGGGAGTATTTATCTCACCCGAGGTCAGAGGATTAGCTAGTGCCAGTTCCTAACCTAGAACCCGAGTAACTCTGTGAGTGTCCTTCTTGTTAAACCCTTGCCAAGGCTTGTTGTAATGAGTCAATAACATCAGATCTGTAGACATGCCTTGAAAACTATAGATCTCCATACTAATGTTAACTGTTATTGTTACTTCTTATCTCAAACATCCCACACTTAAAGCACGTTCCTGAGTAAAATAAAAAATAATTTCTGAATATTTATAACTTGGATGTCCCAAACTCTGCCAGCTTGCAACTATTATATAAATATCCTGCATCAGTTAGGAATTATTTTTAGCTGCTAATAACAGAAACTGGATATAACAGTGGCTTCAACAAGAGAGAAGAATATTTGTGCTCACAAAAAATGAAATCCAGAGGTATACAGTCCAGGATTGTTGTGGAGGCCACCCCACACATGGTTTGTTTGGTCTACAGCTGAATAATCCCCCAAAGCAAATTTGGATATTCCATCTGGGAATGCAGAAACTGTTGGAAATTTTGAAGGGCAATTTTCCTAATTTCTAAAACGTCAGACAAACCTGCCTCTGCCTGGCATGCCATTATGGGAGCGTCTGCTTTCTGGACACAGCTCTCCAAAATGGCATCTAAGAGTAACAAAATATTATAACATGTCCTGTAAACAGTATGACCGTAGTCCAACCATTTTATACAACTCAGCACCATTGCATATAGATCTCTTACAGGTTGAGTGTTCCTTACCCAAAAGACTGGGGACCAAAAGCGTTTCAGATGCTGGAATTTTTAGGATTTTGGAATATTTGCATTACACAAATGCATTACATGCTTAGCAATCCAAATCCAAGAATCTGAAATCTTAAATGCTACAATGAGCATTTGAATGTTGTGTCAGCACTCAAAAAGTTTTGAATCTCGGAGCATTTGGGGTTTTGGGTTTGGGGATTAGGAATGTTCAAGCCGGCTAATATTTCTGGTCGCCTGATATAGGTTCTAGAAATGGAAACACCGGCTCTCGATATCTATTGGCAAAATGCCATTTGGAAAGGTTGGGACCATGTAGAGGATGAGAGCGTCTCTCACCCACAAAATCACCAGAATTGGGAATATTCTACCTTAATTTTTTTTTTCCCCCAAAGGTAGAGCATGAGAGGAAGGGAGAATGTGTAAACGATATTGAAATGTTTTATTTTGCAACCTTTGTGTCATGACCGGGCAGTCATGAAATGCAGTTCAAAGAGTGTGATCGTCTTACAAGGGAGGTTGCTGGAGGAAAGACTCCATCTGGGATGCCGTAAAAGCAACCCCATAAAGTGGCTGTCATCAAGAAGGCCAGAACATCGTTACAATAAAAAAGATTTTGCAAAGGACAACCTGAATGGTATGCAGGGAGTCTCAAATATGTATGTTCTCAAACATCTTGTCTAGCTCACCTCTCTCCCAGTACACACACACACACACACACACACACACACACTCACACACTCCCTTAAGACTCATTGTATAAAACGTTGTTTCTGTCCAGATAGTTCTAGTAGTTTCATATTTGTCACAAAACCTACAATTTCCTAACCAAGTAGTTACAAATTATTAGAATTTTGCCCGATTTTTTGAAGCCAATTGGCAGAGGAGCTGACTTTAGTTGATAAAACTGCCCCAGATTCCCAGTTGCCTTGGCATTCCTGGAATGAATATGCACGTCTCAAGCGAATAAGACGATTCCCAACCTGGAGGCACGGTGTCAAACAAGGACTTGCCCCTTACCATTACTGCATGAATCTAAGCAGAGTGTTGATGCAATGGATTGGGACTGGTTCAGGTTTTTTAAGCAAAATTTTTAGAAGCTGGACATTAATTAGTAATTTAACGAGATGCAGAAATGAGACCTGCAAGGTGCTGGGTGGATGCTAAAGCCTGCATTTGAGACCACTGGGGAGGGAGAGAGGGGACAGATGTGTAAGAAGGGCAGATCTGGCAGAAGTCGGTAGGTGGCAGGAAGGCAGAGATATGGCATGAGGTCACTCCAAACAGGCAAGTCCAGTTCAAGCTGCTGGAGGCCTTCCCAGGCACCAGGGGCAGGATGTGTCTAATCAGTGCCATGAAGAGTCACCGGAGGATGAATTCACGGAGTACCACCCTCCCAGCCCCAGGCATGAGACGTGATCTTGCTGGATCACGTCTCATGCTGGATAATTTGAAGTGGAAAGAGATCGTGTGCTAGAGGTGAGAAGGAAGAATGTTCTGGTAATCCAAAAAGGAAACCAGAAACTGAGTGGAGGAGCAAGCCCAGGGAGGAGTTAGAAGACTCAAGGTGGATCAGGAAGTACCACAGTGGCCCACAGAGCAGGTCCGCTGGGGGCAGTGCTCCCTCCTGGCAATGGCACCAACATGGCGGCGGCCTTCTTTGAGCATGGCAGTTGCTTCCTCGAACCCAGAACACTTTAGCCATTTACCTTCAGAGTCCCCACACGGGTGGAGTCTCACGTCGGCACGTCTCCAGATGCCTACCTGCAGGCACAGTTTCTTAGTGTAAGCAGCTACCTTGTGCAGGTGACTATTCGTGACCCAGGACGGTTAGGAAGGTGCTGGAGGCAGCCCTGAAGTTCTGGCCTGAGTGGGTCACTGGATAATAAAGAAGGCACGGGAAGAAAAAGCAGGAAGGGAGAGCTCCAGCCGCTGAAGATGAGGAGCTGGGATCGTGGCCGCACAGCCGCAAAGCGCAGGTCAGCCACAATTATTGTGTGATACCGGCGGGGCCGGAGCAAAGCCCCCGCTTGGGATGCGGCAAGAGCCGTCCTGCAAGACGGATCGCATTAATATGAACAGAACATTATTGAAATCAAGGAGGTACAACACAGGGCAGCCAGAACGATACAAGGACTCCAGGACCTTAATTATTTACAAAGGTTGGAAACATACTTGCTCTAGTTTCCTCCGTTAAAAAAAAAAGACAATGTAAAGGGAATTCAGTTCCAAGGTAGCAGAACAGAGGAAGATTTGCCAGGACTAAATGCAACCCACGCCCTCCCCTTCCCCCCCACAAAAAAAAGAAAAAGAAAAAAGGGAACCTGTGCTTAAACCCAGAAAGGACATGGTATTAAATGAGTTTTAGTGGGATTTCTCTACAAAGAGAGAGGTAAATTCGCAGTGCCAACGACTATGCCGTTCAGATTGCTACTAGAGGTGTGGTGTACATATGTACGTGTGTGTTTCTATAAATACTATATATTTTAAGGAGATAAGCGTTACAAAGGAAAGTAATTATGAGGTGCCACAACTGGAGATTCAGCTAGACTTACCGAGATTTCCTGTTCTGAAAATCTCCTGTGTTCCGTGGCCCCTCACATGTAATTTCCGATGCTTTGAGAGCCCACTGGCAATACAGACTAAACGCTCGCACCACCTAGAACGAGACTCGAGTGACACTGGAGGCAAGTACATTTGATCTCTACCTGTCAAAACGCCCCTTAAAGCACAACAGATGGACACTCCGTCAAACCCCTGGAGGACACTTTCTGAGAAAGCAACCAAAGAGGCATTGAACACCCACTCTGCACGGGTCACAAGACGCCAAACTCACCATGGACTATTTTTAGTCTGTAATTTGGCCGTATTGTTACATAAACAATCGCGTATTAAAAGTTTCTCACGCATTCCACAATCTGTCTTGCAACATGAAATAAATCAGAAATGTAACATCGGGTCCCTGGTCCCAGGAAGTGTATATTAAGCTTGTCCTGCTCCCGGCTGCATCTGCGGGACTGAGCGCCGTGCCTGGCATCCGGTAGGTCCTCAGTGAATCGGGGGCAATGGAGGGACAAGATCCATTCTCGTTTGTGAAGAACATACTAAGGGTCAAGCTGTTGGGATACAGCCCCGCACTGGATCTTCATGAAGACCTGAGAAGTTGAAAGTGGGGGCCTTCCTTTATGGAGGCACGGGGAGACCAAAGTAGTTGGGAACTTCTTGGAAGTGGCTGGAGGCCATTGTTCTAAGCAAGTCCACATAGAGACCGAAAACCAAATGCCGAGCCGGGCTCGGTGGCTCAGCCTGTCATCCCGCGCCTCGGGAGGCTGAGGTGAGTGGATGGCCTGAGCCCGCGGGTTCGAGACCCGCCTGGGCAAGCGAGACCTCATCTCTACACTAAATCAAAAAATTAGCCGGGCGTGGTAGCGTGCGCCTGTAGTTCCGGCTACTTGGAAGGCTGAGGCGGAAGGATCGCCGGAGCCCAGCAGGTCGAGGCTGCGGTGGCCAGGAGCGGCCGCTGCACTCCAGTCTGGGCAAGAGTGAGACTCCAACTCAAAAAAAAAAAAAAAGAAAAGAAAACCAAATGCCACATGTTCTCGCTCGTACGTGGAGCTCAACAAGGGGTATACTTGGGCGTAAAGATGGAACAGCAGACATTGGGGTGTCCTAAAGCGAGGAGAGCAGAAGGGGGATGAGGTACCATTGGGTACCGTGCTCACTGTTTGGGTGACAGGTTCGACAGAAGCCTAAACCTCAGAATCACGCCATACACTCATGCAGAAAACCTGCCCTGATGCTCCCAACTCTAAAATAAAATGAAACAAGTCAATAAACCGTGACACATAATAAAAGAAGTGGGACGGTGACGTAAGTCTTGAATAACAGAAGGAGCCAAGGGAATGCACGCCAACCCCAGCTGTGTGGTTAGCGAGCAGGAAGGGCCCTCATTCCAAACCTGTGGGAAAGAGCAGCTTAGAGTTAGAAGCAGTGCTGGTCAAGGCCACTGCTGTGTGTGTGTGTGTGGCCCTAATTGTAACCCGTTGTGACGGGAAGAAAAAAAATGTTTAAAAACACGAACTCTTGCCTCTTAGAGTTTTGGAGGGAACGCTGAGATCGCTCACAAAAAGAAGTCAAAATTTTACACTGTTGTCTTCCACTTCTGCTTAAGATTCCAGCCGCCCCACATTAAAGAAGAAATGGTCGTTTCAAAATGAACAGCAGTGTCATACGGTGATAAAGCCATACTGTCCAAGATGGCAGCCACTGACCCCACGGGGCTGGCGAGTGCTGTCCTGGCCCACAGTGAGGTGAGCCCATTTATCACACGCCAGGTTCTTAAGACTTAGTGCAAAACAATGTAAAGTACTCTATTCTTTTTTGTTGTTGTTGTTGCAGCAAGGTCCCACTCTGTCTCCCAGGCTGGAGTGCCATGGCCTGATCACGGTTCCCTGCATCCTTGAACTCCCAGGCTCAGCTCCCGAGTAACTAAGACTGCAGGTGTATGTCACCATACCCAGCTTATTTTTTTTTTTGTTTTTTTGTAGAGACAAGGTCTTACTATGTTGTCTCAAACTCCTGGGCTCACGTGATCCTCCCTCCTTGGCTTTCCAAAGTGCTGGGATTACGGGTGTGAGCCACTATGCTCAAGCCTCATTATTATTTTTATATTGGTTACACATTGATAACATTTGGAGTGTCTAAGGTTAACTGCAATATATTATCAGTATTAGTTGCGCCTGTGTCTTTTTACCTGTATAACGTGGATACTGGAAAATTTTAAATTACATATGTGGCTCACATTATATTCATACTGGTCATCTATTCATTTTCTAGGGCTGCCATGGCAAGGTGCCACACACCAGGTTGCTTAAACAGCAGAATTGACTTTCTCACTCCCTGGAAGATAGAAGTTCAAGATCAAGGTGTCAGGAGGGCTTCTTCTAAGGCCTCTCTCCTTGGCTCATAGATGGCTGTCTTTGTCCTGTGTCTTTAGGCCGTGTGTGTGTGTGTGTGTGTGTGTGTGTGTGTGTTCTAATCTCCTCTTCTTATAAATGCACCAGTCATATTGGATTAGGGCCGTGTGTATGTGTGTGTGTGTGTGTGTGTGTGTGTGTGTGTTCTAATCTCCTCTTCTTATAAATGCACCAGTCATATTGGATTAAGGCCTACCATGAGGGATATTTTACCTCTTTAAAGACCCTGTGTTGTGGAACCAACCGTGTTGCCCATCAAAGCTGGACTGGAAAAAAAATGTGGTACATATACACAATGGAATATTATGCAGCCATAAAGAAGGACAAATATATGGACTTTGCAGCAACTTGGATGGATTTGGAGTCGATCAGACTCAGCGATTTATCACAGAAACAAAGAACAGAGTTCCATATGTTCTCACTCATGAGCTGACCTTGAACAATTATAAGGCTATAAGTAAGCGATTGGCAGTAGTGGGAAACTGTCACGGGAGGGGGGTAGGATTGGCAGTTGAGGGAAACTGCTAGGAGAGGGAGGGGCATACCTCATCAGCAAGGGGACCTGCATGATCAATGTTTGCATACCTAACGCTGAATTGTACCCCACATCTTTATAATAAAATTTTTAAAAAAATAAATATATAAATATAAAGGCCCTGTGTTGGCCAGGAGCGGTGGCTCAAGCCTGTAATCCCAATACTTTGGGAGGCCAAGGTGAGGCGATTGCCTGAGCCCATGGTTTGAGAACAGCCTGGGCACCTTAACGAAACCTCGTTTCTACAATAAATCGAAAAATTAGCCGGATGTGGTAGCGCGTGCCTGTCGTTCCGGCTACTTGGAAGGCTGAGGTGGAAGGATCACCGGAGCCCAGCAGGTTGAGGCTGCGGTGGCCGTGAACGTGCCACTGTCCTCCAGCCTGGGTGACGGATTGAGACTCCAACTCAAAAAACAAACAAAAAGACCTTGTGTCTTGTCCAGATGCAGTGGCTCACACCTGCAATTCCAGCATTATGGGAGACAAATGCGGGAGACTTGCACCCAGGAGTTAGAGACCAGCCTGAGCAACATAGCAAGACCTTGTCTCTACAGAAATAAAAATTTTAAAAAATAGTCAGGCATGGAGGTGAGTATCTGTCATCCCAGCTACTCAGAAAAGCGAGGCAGGAGGATCACAGGAG
>CAUYQG010252113.1:0-12799 GCA_963574415.1 Tarsius wallacei
TGCAAAAGGTTCTAATAAGGCTGGGTTCAAGTTCAATACTAAGGATACACTGTAAGAAAAACCAGAGAGGGGCATATCTCATTAACAGGGATACCTGCATGACTGCATGATCAATGTTTGTATACCTAACCCTGAATTGTAACTTATATCTTTATAATAAAATAATAATAATAATAGAAATTTTCAGATTAGGTTTTAATTGTTCTTTTTCAGATAGATTATGTTTGTTCCCTTTCCAAATACTAATAGTCATGTTATATGTGTTGATGTTAGAAGTAGAGGGTTATAGTGAGGTGCTCCCCAAGAGCTTAGAAAGAAGTTGGTCCTCTGGGAGTTAAATAAATAAAATCCACCCTCCCAATGAATACTATTAATTGTATAGTAGAGTAAAATTAAAGGACTTTCCATAAATGTATGACTGAACCAATACTGATAAAAGAAGAATAAGGAGGAGGGGCTTGTCCTACCAGATAGTAAGGCATAATATAAAGCTGCAATAATTAACCAAATATGGCATTAGCATGAGAATAGAAAGCTTTGTAGAATGCAATAGATATTCCAAAAATACTAAAGTTAAGAAATTTGGGAATTAATATGAGATAAGGTATATCAAATTAAATTACTTAACAAATGATGTTGAGATAAGTGAGCAGCCATTTGAAAAAATACAAAAGTTGAGTTCTTGTACCAAAAAAGAAATGTTTGATTAATCAAGAATTTAAATGCAAAAATACATACATAAAAGTTTAGAAAATATAGGTGTCTGTTTTTAATCTTGGAATGGGGGAAGCTTTTCTTTTTCTTTTTTTTTTTTGAGTTGGAGTCTCACTCCATCGCCCAGACTGGAGTGCAGTGGCCGCTCCCGGCCACCGCAGCCTCGACCTGCTGGGCTCCGGCGATCCTTCCGCTTCAGCCTTCCGAGTAGCCAGAATTACAGGTACTCGCTACCATGCCCGGATGATTTTTGATTTATTGTAGAGATGAGGTCTCGCCAAGTTGCCCAGGCGGATCACGAAAGGGGAAACTTTTCTAAGCCTTGGCCTTAAAGTGAGAAGAGATTGGTGGATTTTAGTACATAAAAATGTAAAACTTATTTTCTACAAATAATTCCTGAACAAGGATAAAGTCAACAAACTGGGTGGAAATAATTGCAATATATTGGATAAACAGAAATTTTATATCTCTAATGTACAAAGAATCCTAATAACCTATAAGAAAAAGACAAACACCTTAACAGAAAAATAGGCAAAGAACAATTCACAAAAGAAGCAATAGAGACGGTCAATTAACACTAAAAGATGCTCAGTTTCATTGGTAATCAAAGAAATGCAAATCAAAATAGGATATTGCTTTCAATCCAACTTATTGCAAAGAGGGAAAACATTGATAATCTCTAAGGTTGCTGAGAGTATGGGGAAACAGACATCTTCATTCACTGTGTTGGAGGTATAAATTGGTACCACTTATCTAGTGGGATATTTGTCAGTATCTATTTAAAATGTGACTATTTTTTTGACCCAGAAATTCACTTTAGATAATTACTTCACAAATTTTATTGTACTTATGAATCACCCAGAGATCTTGATGAAATATAGATTCTGATTTTCTGGTTGAGTAGGTCTGAGTTTGGGGCCTTCCTGCATTTCTAACAAGATCCCAGGTGGCACTGGTGCTGCTGGTCCATGGACCACACTTTGAATAGCGGAATCTTAGAGAGCTTAGTCCTAGCCTTGGCTGTGCATTAAACCATTAAAAAATGCTTAGTCTTAGATCTTACCCCCAAATTATTTGATTTATTTTGTCTGAGGTAGAGCATAGGTTTTGAAAAGCTCTCCAGCCAATTCTAATGTGTAGCCAGGATTTAGAACTATTGTTCTACGGATAAAATTGGACTGTAAACAAAGATGTATTTATATAAAAGGATGTTTATTGCAACCTTGTAATATTGAAAAATTAGAAACAACCAAAATAAGCCAGGTACACTTACTGTGTGCTGCTTGGGAGGCTGAGGGGGGAGGATCACTTGAGCCCAAGAGTAGTGCCAAGGCTGTAGTGTGCAATGATTATGCCTGTGAATAGCCACTGCACACCAGCCTGGGCAACACAGTGAGAAAACAAACAAATAATCTAATGTCCAGCAGTAAAGGACTGGTTTTTAAAAGTGTGTAACAACCATAAGAGAATTAATTCAAAACTAGTTTCCCACTACATAGATTTATTGATGCAGATGTGTTCATAACATATGATGGAATAGTGCTAGCAATATTATGCTAGCAGGTTTATAATAGGACCTTCTATGTAAATTTAAAAATAAATGTGTGCATATAGTAAATGCATAGAAAGATATTTGGAAATTTGCTTATTAAAATGATAAAGTGGTCCTTTCAGGTGATTTCAACTTTTTATAATTCTTTGTAAGCTGTTTTCATTTTGAGGAATAGAAAGGACTTGGAAATACATAAAGCTCACATCAATGAAAGGCAGGACTAGAATGTCATTATAATTAATAGCCATAAGCCTAATCAATTTTATTATAGCTCATTTGCAGAAAAAACTGTTTAACAGAAGAGAATGGTCAGTGCAGAACATAGGGAAATGAAGCTGACCATACTATAACCTCAATGACTCTTCAGAGTCAATAATAGAATGTTGGATATGGTAAGGTTTATGACTAAGAGTGAGCAAGAGAGCATATGAAGGGGATAAAAAGGTAGCAGAGTCTCTTATCCAAAGTGGGCATCCAAATTGGAAAGTCACTCTTCAGGAGAGAACTGGGATCCAGTTGATTGGATAGCTGACAGAAGAGGATTGTGAGAAAGAACACTAACTTTTATTTTAAAGATGTGAGATATAATTCAGGGTTAGGGTATACAAATGTTTATTATGCAGGTACCCTTGTTGATGAGGTGTGCCCCTCCCTCCCCTGGCTGTTTCCCTCAACTGCCAATCCCATCCCCCTCCCCTGGCAGTTTCCCACTACTGCTAACCCCTTTCTTATAGTATTATGATAATTGTTCAAGGTCTGCTTATGAGTGAGAATACATGGTACTCTGTTCTTTGTTTCTGTGATAGATCACTTTTTTTTTTTGAGTAGGAGTCTCACCCTGTCGCCCAGGCTGGAGTGCAGTGGCATGTTCACAGCCACCACAGCCTCGACCAGCTGGGCTCAGTTGATCCCTCCACCTCAGTCTTCCAAGTAGTTGGAACCATAGGTGTGTGCCACCACACGCCTGGCTAATTTTTTTATTTATTTTTTGGTAGAAATGAGGTCTCACCAAGTTGCCCAGGCTGGTCTCAAACCCCTAGATTCAGGCAATCCTCTCACCTCCACCTCCCAAAGTGCTGGGATTACAGGCGTGAGCCATTGCACCTGGCTAGGGTACTAACCTTTATTGTGTGACATCCACGTACCAGGCAATAGTTTCCAGATGAAGAAAACAGTGCTCAGGCAAGTCAGGTCACTTGTCCTAGGTGTACAACTAGTCATTTATGATTGAAACTAATGACTAACTCCAGATCTCTTCTAAAATACTACATTCTCCTGGACCAAGAATGTGAGAATTTATGATCTGAACAACCTAGATTTTTACCCTAGGGTCAGCCAAACCATCCGTGAAACCTGGAAGCTCTGTTTTTTTGACTTGTCTACAGTGTGGTTTCAAACAAAATTGCGGCAACTTTGTACCTTGTATCATACTAAAACTGAGGTATAATTGGTTTGCGTAACCTTGCCTTCATAGGATCTTCTGGCAGATTCCTTCTCTGGATGAGTCCCCGAGAATTCCTAGAATCTGGGGAGAGTAAGGGAAGATCTGGAGCCTTCTCTGTATACAAGGAAATCCCGGTTTTGTTAAGAACTTGGCCAAAGGCTTGGTGATGTCAACTTCAAAGACAAATCCACAGTTTCCTTTCAGGTACTGCTTGGGATTCTCTGAAGAATTGTAGCTATACACCAGGATGTTTAATAGGAAGGAAGCGCCTTCCTTTATGACATCACCAGACAGAGAGGTCGCTAAGGGGACTATTTGAGACACTCTTAGAACAACAGCCACTTTTGTGGGATCCTAAGAACAGCTTCTAAAATAGGGTAAATAGTCAGGCTTCATTAGGATCCTGAATACAAGCCAGCCGGTAAAATATGGGATCTGCTCAGAAGGACACAGTCTATCAGATGACCAAGACAAACAAAACTGGGTCTAAGGTAGCGGTTTCAGCACAGAGAGGGCCAGTTAGCACAAACCGTCAGCAGGGACATGGGTACATTGCTGCAGCATCCCTGAGCTCTTCTCCCCAGCGAAGATCAGAAGCTGCACATCCCACCAACCCCTATTCGACATCAGACTATACTCAATCTGTCTCCCTCCAGTCAGGGCCTGGCTTCTATGCAGCACCCACACCTCAGGGAACTGAGAGCCGACCAAGAACAGAAGCATCCCGCCATCAAAAGAGCCAGCAAGCTCAGACAACGACTTCCTATGTTGCAAGCACACAGCGGAATGTTAGTCCGTTTAGAGAGGGAGCAATACAAAGAGGCAGTGAGAACAAACCAGGGCGTGAGGTCAGCCGTCATGCCTCATCAAGCCCAGATGCCAGATCCTCTCGTCGATTGAGTTTTCTAGACCAGAAGGATAACTCACAATCACAAATCATACAAGATGACCCACCCTCCAAGGTCCAGAACCCCCAAGGGGTCAAAGTTCCCCGTAGGATTTCAGCTTACCGAAAGGATGAAGCAGTACAAACTGAGCCCATCCGAAGGACTTTGACTACTAGTGAGGTCAGATCTTCAAGGCGTCCCTCTAGCCCAGAGCATGGCAGCAGCCGTGTCTATGCAGGCCATCAGACAGCCCAGAGAACGCTCTCTGGAGAAGAGCCAGGAATGAGTCCATATAGCTCAACTCCTTCAGAACGCAAGACCTTGTATAAGAATATGAACTTGGAATCATCCCTCAAACTCTCTGTCCTTAGAAAGTCAGATGACCAAGTTTCTGCGTGGTCAAACCCTCTCTACAGGCCCTCTGTCTATTCTGAAACCAAGCCCTCTGCAAAGGTCTTAATATCAGAGGTGGAGTCCAATGCGAGGTCCTTAACGCGAGGAGACAGTGAGGTCAGCCGCAGGGTCACTATCTCCCCAGGGGAACAGTCAGTACAGTCAATTCACTATGCATCAGCTCGATCAGTGTCTGAGGACCCTTCAAAATCTTCCATGTATGTCACTCCAGAGCCCATCTATAAACAGCAAACCTCCAAACTTCCAGAAGCTACCTCTATGTCCCCAGGACCCTCACAAAAGCCCTCCATCCATGCAGAACTGGAACTGACTCCTCGGCCCTTACCCCCTCGGTCCTTACCTAGGTACGAGCCCAACTCCTCATGGTGGGCTTTGCTGAATTCTGAAGTTGAAACATCCCAAAGCTGGCCAGTAACAACTGATTTTGAGCCTAAGTCCTCTCCTTCCCCAGACCCTTTATCATCCCTTTTTGAAATGAACTCAAGCCCTTTCTGTGAGGATCTAATGTTCCAGAGAGAAAAGGCGAGCTCACCACCATCACCAAAGGAGTCTTCCATTTGGGCACCATTGAGGGAAGTGCCACAGGTTCCCAAGTACACCTGCAAACAACCCATTCAAAGGTTCAGTGCTTTCTTCTTGGGTATGTGAAGAAGCAGACTGCCCAGGTGCAGCCCCAATTAGTGAGATGGGATGTTTGGGTGGGCAGGAAAGGCCCCACTTTATTCTGAACCTAAGGGCTGCCTTTCTGCCAGTGCCAAAGCTAGTCCCATCCTTGAGCCCGTTGCTCTGTTCCTTCCCTGCCAGCTTCTCTGAGCTCCAAGCTGATAACATCAATGACGATGCTTGGGCTGGTGACAGGCATTGACTCTTCCAGGCAACACTGCTTAACTTTTCAATGGAAGGTAGCAGAGAGGGGTTTGCAGGGTCGGAAGCAGCTTCTGGAGTGGAGATGAAGAACTGAGATGGGGCGAGGGCTGGTAAGGGCTGTTCAAGAGAATAAAGGCCTCCAGTAAATACTCTGGCAACAAAGTGGAGAGCATGGGGTGCAGATGAGCTGGGTCATGGGCTTCCAGAAGGGGAAAGGCATTCACAGTGTCACAGAGAGAGGATGTAAACAAAGGGAGAAGGAAAATGGGAATGTGATGTTTAAGTCCTAGGCTGGAGGTGCTTCTTGGAGAGGCTCAAGGACTGACGGCACCTTTGGGTGGAGAAATGTGGAGCTAGAAGGGAGATGCAAGTAGTAGGGGTAGAGTGTGCATCCCATAGATGGAAGGAAAGCAATTGTCTCTCTGTTACTTTCAGATGTCTCTGAGGACATGTACAGTCGTGTCATCTGGTGGCTAAAAGGTCTGTGCTTTTCCCTCCTGTGAGCCCATTGTGGGGGGTTGGGGGTTCGGAGGACAGGTGAGGGGTGGCCTCTATGTATCTATGGAGCTGGGTCCTTTAGGAGATACATGCTGGAGTGTCATTTCTTTGGGGCTTGTAAACTTTTTCATTTTCAAGTCTCCTTTTCATAGGAATGGCTATCCTGCTGAATAGGACTTCTGGAATGAAGAATAGTTTAAGCCTCATGGCCTTTCAGCTTAGCTTGTCTTACCTATCATGTGACTTTAAAAAAAGCAAACCACCTGCTTCACAGTCTTGCTCAGGGCTGACTCCACACTAACTCAGGATAGGGGCTCATCTTATGTGTCCCCCTGGTTCCTCAGAAACCTCCTCAAGGCCCCCACCAAAATGGGATGTACAAGGGGGGACCTCCACAAATCAGAATTTATTTATTAAAAAGTGTGTATTCTTACATGTTTAAATAGTCACCTTCAAAGTACTCTCCGTTTGATGCAGTACACCTATGGAGATGCTTTTTCCGCTGTTCAAAACAGTTTTTGAACTTGTCAATTTTAATGCTTTTTAGTGCTTCTGCTGGTTTTTGTTTCACCTCTTCCACCTTGGCAAAGTGTTTCCCTTTGGGGACTTTTTCATCCAGGGAAACAAAGTCGTTCAGGGCAAGATAGGGTGAATAGGGAAGGTGGGGCATGGGAGTCATGCTTCCTTGGTCAAAACTGCTGGACACTCAGTGTGGTGTGGGCAGGTGTGCTCCTAAATCACCCATCATGAAATGGGCAAACACATTGAAAGAATCCCCGCCCCCGCAAAAAATGCACTGAAGCCAAATGCAGTCTCACAAAATGCTGGCTGGTACACTGATGCCAATGGGATCCTAGAATACCATACCTAGTAGGGGCTTGTACTACAAGGGGCCCAGTCCTCCAAAAGATAATTTTGGGGGTTTTTGAGTTTTGGTTTTTCGTTTTTTGGTTTGGTCCACCTCATACTTACTGGCTGCTACCCAGGCAGGATCTCCAGGGATGTCTTGGCCTTCCCCTGGAGGCTATCAGTAAGTGTCCCCAGGCCCTCATGACCCTCTGCTCCCTGTGTACTTTTGGCCTTTCTGGGGGCAGAGGAGGGTGGGGACCAGCCCTCATAGAGTAAATCTTGGCAGCAGGGTCTTCTTGCTGTGAGCCTAATGGCCCCCAAAATGTTCCAGCTCTATGAGCATGACAGAGTCCAGGGCTCTGGATAAAGCAGTTCCTGGGAGGAGAGATCCCTGGGAATGCAATGCTGTCACAACCAGCATGAGCCTTCCAAAGGATGGATAGCAAAGAGCAAAGAAGGGCAGCCCTGTCCCTCGGAGGGAGAAAACCTTATAAAGTATAGGTGTAGTAAAGTATGGACTCTGGAGTTAGCATACTGGATTTGAGCCCTGAGTCCACTATTTTCTGGCTGTGACCTTGGGTAAGTTATTTTACCTTTTCAAGCCTCAGTTTCCCCATTTGTTAATGAGGATAATGGCTTCCCCTTATGATTATTGTGAGGATTATTACAAGCTATTACATGTAAAGCACTTAGTGTGGTGCCTGGCAGCAACGAGCACTTAGTAAAGACTAGCTGTTGTTATTTGGGCCATTTGCACTAGGAGGGGATTTGGACCAGGTTATGCTCAGGTCCACTGGGCATCTTTAGTAAAATTCTCTTTTTTCCCTCCTGTTGGCACTCTCTGAATTCCATTTGCTGCCCCCTGGAAATACCTGGCTTCTACTTCTCTGTTTATGACAGATGAGGAGGTAAGAACGCCTTTGGGAACGTCCAGTCTTCTTGTGCCCATCCCTCTATCCAAGCCCCTCTCCTGTCCTCTGATGAATGTGGGTATGGAGGGAGACAGGGCTGCTCCCTATGGTTGGGCAGGTTTTTCACTGCACAAAGGCATCCGGCAGGAAGAGCAAGTTGAGGTTGAAATCTAGCCTGTGCTCCATTTGCCAAGCTGTATACCTGTGGTGCTGCATCTCCCCAGAGGGAGATTTGCATAAAAGCACTCCATGAACTAGGTGCAGCCCTGGAGTGAAAGAAGAGAGACCTTTTGGCAGATGAATCTTACCAAATGCTCTGCGGGAAGACTGTCTAGACAGCCTTGGATTGGATCAGTCCCCACCTGGTTCTCCCCTCTCCAGCCTGGGGCACTCCAAAAAGGGGTCGCTTTTCTGGGTTACATACTATTTGGGTCCTCAACTTGGAAAAACTCAAGGTGGACCCTGCTCTCAGCAGTCCTGTGTCCTGAATTTGGCAGTGTCCTGATTTCACAGTGCATTGTTCCCAGAGGTACTTTGGCTCTTCTTGGCCCATGTTAGATAAAATGGTCAGAGCTCTTTCTACTTCCATTCTTTCTCTTGCCATATTTCTCTTTTACACAAAGCCTAGCAATGACCTCTAATGGTCCCGTTCATGGACTGATCCAGCATGGACAGTTGACCACAGATGGAAAACAAATGAGTGCGGAGGCAGCCTGAGCTCAGATAATGGAACAGCTGAAGGGGAGGAGTCCAGAAATGGCGACTGCCACCCCCTATGCCATGGGTTCTTATCCTGCCTCTTGCCCTAAGCTCAGCTGTGGGTGAGAGCAGCTACTTTTAGAGATTATCTCCTCCCTTTCTTCCTTTTTCCCTCCTTTCCTTCCATAGACAATTTTCATTCAGCTGCCTAGCGCTCTGCTAGGCACATTGTGGGGAAGCTTTGAAGCTTCATGGCACACCCATTCTTTGGCCTTGAGAAACTTCATCTGGTTGGGGCAATAAGACAGACAGGAAACATTTAAACAACAATATGATATAGTTTGTGCTCAAATGTCAAAATAGATGGAACAGACTAAACAAATGCTCTTTGGAGGGATCTGAGGAGTGAGGGAATCAGCAGATGGGTAGGAGGATCAGGTTATGCTACCCTCCTTCCCAAAGCCAGAGGGAGGTGTCTTAACAGCTAACCTCTTGCTCATCCCTAGTGCGGAGGCAGCCTACAAATTTACACCTTTGGGATGGGGTTAATATTTCCCTTCGTTTAAGATTTAGTGTTTTTGACTGAGCAGACTCCTCCTTGTTCTCCCTCACCCTCACCCCTTTTTTCTGTGCATCTTGTTTTAGTTTAGGAAGTCAAAAGCCTTGGCAGCAGGATGACTCCTTCCCAAAATAGCTCTTATCCTGTCTCGATAATTACAGCTCCCCAGCCCTGTTCAGCAGCAGAGTTGATCCACAGAAGCTGGGAAGAGAAGGCTCCCAGGCAGCTGGGCTGCTGGTCTTTTCTGGCTCTCCAGACATAGGGTGATATGGAGGTGGGCCAGGTACTCTCTCTGCAAAGCATGAGAGAGTTAGGCTTTCCTCAGCCTGAGGCGGTCTTAGGATGGAGACTGTGTCTGTGGGTTGGAGTCCAAGGCTCTAGTTCTCCTGATCTGGGAATGGCTGACCATAGAGTTTGTTTCAGATTCCATTCCTGGCAGAAACTCTCTGGTGGCCCAGCCACAGCGCCTGGCTCGGGGAAGGCAGCACGTATCTTATTGAGCTTCACAAGCCCCTCTGGGTAAACTGCTGGGGGTGATGTCTGATTGAGTCCACCTCTTTTTCTCAGTGTCAGACCCCTCCCAAACAGCTCCTCAAGGTCCTTTTGTCTAAGGAGTGGGGTGAGCAGATGCTTCTCATCCTTGGATTGGGACATTAAGGACTGGAGTCTCAGCTGGGCTCCGTGGCTCAGCCTGTAATCCCGAGCCTTGGGAGGCTGAGGTGAGTGAATTGCCTGAGCCCGCAGGTTTGAGACCCACCTGGGCAACTTGGCGAGACCTCATCTTTACAATAAATCAAAAAATGAGCTGGGCGTGGTAGTGCACGCCTGTAGTTCCAGCTACCTCAGCTAGCTGAGGCGGAAGGATCGCCGGAGCCCAGCAGGTCGAGGCTGCGGTGGCCGGGAGTGGCCACTGCACTCCAGTCCGGGCGACGGAGTAAGACTCCAACTCAAAAAAAAAAAAAAAAGGACTGGAGTCTCAAAAAAAAAAAAAGACTGGAGTCTCCCCAGAGAAGGTTGTGTTGGACTGAGGGAAGCATTCCTGATTTTTTTTTTCTTAATCAGAACTAGAAAAGGCTCAAAGAGAAAGGTCCTGAGGGTGCCCTATTGGGTCAGTAGGGACTGCCTTCTCACACAGCTCTGGGGAGTTCCTGGAAATAAAACAGTTCAAGATGGGAGGGGCTCTAAGACCTCTGATGGATAGGGCTGCCCAAGCCACAAGATTCTGTGTCCTCAAGGCACCTGACCTACTCGCACTTAAATGTGACTTCTCAGGCTGTCAGAGGACAAGGTGGTTTTACTCTCGGCTACATCTATCAATTATGCAAGAAGCCAACTCTGGAAAACAGGCCAGGAACCAGAGGAGGCCTTCTCAGTGACACTTAAGGCAGACCTCAGTGTCTTTTGGGTAACATGTCATGTGACCCTCAAGGGACAGGACTTTCAGCTTCCTGTTGGCTACTGAACTATGGAGAAGTTTTGCTCAGGAGGGCTTTCTTTACAAAGAGAAATCCAAAGCCTCTGGGGAGCTCAGGGAGTTCCTGCATTCATGAGGATGTCAACAGAATCCTAGGACATGGGCTGTCTGAAATGAACCCTAGGAATTGTCTCATCTTTTCAGGTTCCCTTTTTTTCTGTTGCTGGTTGTTTTTGTTTGTTTGTTTGTTTTTGTTTTGAGACAGGGTCTCATTCTTTTGCCCAGGCTGGAGTGCAGTGGTGCAATCATAGCTTACCGCAGCTTCGAACTCCTGGGCTCAAGCAATCCTCCTGCCTCAGCTTCCAGATTAGCTGGGATTATAGGTACCCACCACCATGCCAGCATTTCTCTTGCTTTATATAGAGGCATGTAGTTGAGAGGAAAGGGAATTTTTAAAGAATGGAGCAGAGCTGCTGAAAATGGGGCAGGGCATCTCAGGAAGCTTTTTATGGCAGCTTGACCCTCACTACACAGCTGCTTAGGAAGCCGGCATCTTATCCTGTCAGATGGCACCTTGTTCATTTCCAGCTATCACGGGCAGCCAATTCCAGAGCAGGATGAAAGGCTGGTGACCTCTGGCCAAGACTTGCTAACCCCGGGATGGGCAAGGTTGACCAACTCATCAGGGTTAGCCTGGGATTTTTCTGGTTTTAGCAATGAAAATCCCTTATCTCAAGAACTCTCTCAGTATTGAGCAGACCAGGACAATTGGTCACCTAGGACAAGCTTGGGGCAGTCTGCCTGAGCAAAGTCCCCTGGAAGCACAGGGCCAGGGATGATGTCCTGGCTTCATGGTGAGACCTGGGTAGGTTACTCCCTCTGCCTACAAAATGGGGACAAGAAAATATGATGCCTTCCTCTTGGGCTTGATGCAGAACTGAGGCCAGACTCCTTTAGTTTTTTGTTCTTCCCAGAATGATCCCACATAGGGAAGAACCTGCCTCATCCATTTTGGACTCTCTGTTATATTTTCAGAAATTATTTGTTGATTGTAACCCATCTCTAACATCACATCTTTTCTGTCAGAGTATTTTGGTGGTATATGAAGTGTATTTTTTGAGTAAGAGGAGAAACTATGGGCCTGGATAAATTAGGGAGCTTGGCTTCAGAAGGCAGGTGCTTACTTGGGTGAGGAAGCAAATCGGCAATGAAGGAGCCACCCTGACAGCTGCTCAGCCAGAGGAAGCCTGTCCTGAGTGGCAGAAATGGCCATGTCCCTTCGCCCTCCCTGCTCAGCTGCCTTTGGCTCAGCTGCTGTGAGGAGAGCAGCAAGAGACAGCTGCACCCTGGGGGCTGAATGAAGGCCTGGAGGAGGGGGACAGAATGTGAAGCAGTTCCTGAGAGAAGTATAGGCTCTGACATGGTAGGTGTCACTTCCTTGGCACACCCCTTACAGGCAAAGTCGTCTAGCTCCAGGGGTCTCCTCAATGGCTGTTTCTGGGAATTTAGTTCAGTAGGTCTGAGACCAGGACCTGCTTTCTAGAAATGGTGTATAGCTGGGCAAGCTGTCTCCACAGGTGGTGCAGCATGGTCATTTCCATGTCACTTTCGTCTAAGGTATTACTCTGGTATTCTCTCTTCTCCCATGTCTATACCCATTACACATGCACACTCCTAACCCTTTGGAGGGAAGACATTTGAAATAGTCAGAGTTGACAGTTGCTGGTTTCGTGCTTACAATTTTCCCATTAGCAGAGATCAAAGCTACTATTCATTTCATTTAGTGATCATATTAAATGTGTTAGTGATGGATTTATTCTCCCTATTTCACAGATAAAGAAACTGAGGCAGCCGGGCTCGGTGGCTCAGCCTGTAATCCCAGTACTTTGGGAGACTGAGGCGAGTGGATTGCCTAAACCCACGGGTTCGAGATCAGCCTGGGCAACTTGGTGAGATCTCGTCTCTACAATAAATAAAAAATAGCTGGGTGT
>CAUYQG010252117.1:0-12978 GCA_963574415.1 Tarsius wallacei
TATTTCTGGCTAAATATGCTAAATATTAGAGGGGGAGGTAATGACGTCAACAGCTCCCGAACATGTCCTAGCAGTCTCGGGGTCTTTGGCTTTCCTGATTTCTAAGGTTCAGCAAGCCTCCGTGGCCGGGTGTCAACATCTATCTATCTATCATTTATTTATTTATTGTCTTGCTATGTTGCCCAGGCTGGTCTCGAACTCCTGGGCTCAAGAGATTCTTCCACATCAGCCTTTCAAAGTTCTAGGATTATAGGCATGATCCACCATGCCTGGTCCAGAGAAATGTTTTTTAAAGGATAAAATAATAGGGAGTAAAATAGATATAGGTGCCTGAAATAGCTTGGTGAATTACAGGAACCCTTAGGATGACTGAAACCTAAAATTTAAGAAAGGATTTAGTTTAAAGTGGAAGGGTTTTAAGTAATAAATTATATATTAGACTTGCATTAAAAATTTTTTTTTATTTTAAAGATGTGGGGTACAATTCAGGGTTAAGTATACAAATGATCATTATGCAGGTACCCTTGTTGATGAGGTGTGCCCTCTAGACTTGCATTTATAAAATATCACTTGGTTCTTATAAGGAAGAAGACAGACCTGATGAATGTAAAACCAGAGGTAGGAGAGACTTCCACTTCCAGCCATGATATAGTAATAGAGATTAGATTTACCTTTCCACTTAATTAGAAAACCAGACTAAATAGACGAAGCACTGTTTTTGGACATTGGGCAACAGGTGCTGAAGGACTATGAATCCTGAGGAATGGGAAACCAATGAAGTAAACACTTGAATTCCCTAACTTGCTGCTTGGAGAAAGTTTCCATATTGCAGAGACAGGAAAGGGAATTGAAAGAGTCTGGTGGAGTTGTCCATCAAGAGTGGACTGGATAAAGAAAATGTGGTACATACACACAATGGGATATCATGCAGCCATGAAGAAGGACAAAGTCATGGCCTTCACAACAACTTGGATGCAGTTGGAGACCATCATACTAAGTGATCTATCACAGAAACAAAGAACTGAATACTGCACATTCTCACACATAAGTGGGCCCTGAACACTAATCACACTAGCACAAGGGTGGGATTAGCAAATGCTGGGCCCTGCTAGGGGATGGAGGGAGGAATGAGCAGGGCATGTGGCAACATAGTGGGTACCTGGTCCACTACCAAGGGGAGAGAGGACCAGCTAGAAGCCCAAACTTCATCTGCAAGCAGCCTGCTTATGTAGCAAATCCTCACTTGTACCCTACAACTATAAAATAAAATAAAATAAAATACTCTGGTGATCTTGTGGCATAGAAGAGACAGATATTGGAGTTTGGGGAGGTGAAGCCAGCTGTTATTGGTGGAGCAGAATGTCAGAGGGGAGGGAACTGCACAAAGAAAGAGCTCTGGTGGTCTGCAGAGGGTGCTTCCTGGATCTTTGGCTAAGAACTCATCTGTGCATGCATATGTGGAAAGTACCTGAAGCTGAATGTTAGAAAGCACTATATCAAACAATTTCCTCACCCAGGGCTGAGACTATTTTGTGTGCAAAGCCAGAGTGGGAAGACATCATAATATATAGATGATCAGACAGATTTCTCAGAAGGGAAATGCCTTAGTCATGGAGCTAAATTTTGCTTAGAATAAAGGCTGATCTGGACCCAGTCTAATTATGTGTGTGTGTGTGTGTGTGTGTGTGTGTTTATTTATTTATTTTTAATAGAGAAGGGGTCTCATCGTGTTACCCAGGTTGGTCTTGAACTCCTGGCCTCAAGTGATCCTCCTGGCTTGACAATCTAATAAATCTTATTTTTCTAAGTTTTGAATCTTAATTTAAAAAAAATTTAAAAAATAGAGACTGGGTCTTACTCTGTCACTCAGGATAGAGTGCAGTGGTGATTATAATTCACTGTAGCCTCTGCCTTTTGGGTGCAAACAATCCTCCTGACTCAACCTCCCAAGTAGTTACAACTACAGATGTGTGCCACCACACTTGTCTATTTTTATTTATTTATTTATGTATTTATTGTTGAGTCAGAGTCTTGCTATGTTGCCCAGGCTATACTCAAACTCATGGTCTCAATCATCCTCCTACCTCAGCCTCCCAAAGTGCTGCTGGAATTACAGGTGTGAGCCACTGTGCCATACTCTAACAAATCTCAAAAGCAAGCCTCAAAAGGATCAAACTGCTTCTATGTAACTTAAATGTGTGATAAAATCCAACATTATTTAAATAATTCTAAACAATTCACCACTAATGAATTTGTTGTTGTTGTTGTTGGAAGCATATGCATTCAACAGTGTAAAAAACCACAATGGCTGGTGTCAAATAAGAAATTACCAGGAAAGTGAAGGAGCAGGAAAATGTGACCTATAACCAGAAGAAAAATAACTCAATAGAAACAGACACAGAAATGACAGAGATGATGGTATTAGCAGATAAGCATATTAAAACAGCTCTTACACATATGCTATATATGTTCAAGGAGGTAGAGGAAAATATTAATATAATGAGAAGAGAAATGAAAGAATATATCTGTACAAATACATTTATATTTATATATATGAAATGAAAACTGCCACATGTGGCTCATGCCTGTAACCCCAGCACTTTGGAAAGTGGAGGCAAGAGGATTGCGTGAGTCCAGGTGTTCAAGACCAGCCTGGGCAACTTGGTGAGACCTCGTCTCTACAATAAATCAAAAAACCAGCTGGACATGTTGACATATGCCTGTAGTTCCAGTTACTTGGAAGGCTGAAGCGGAAGGATCTCCTGAACCCAGCAGGTTGAGGCTGCAGTGGCTGTGAGCGTGCCATGCACTCCAGCCTGGATGACAGAGTGAAACTCCTACTCAAAAAATAAAATAAAATAAATAAGAAAGAAATGAAAACTATAAAGTATGGGATTAAAAGTAGGTAAGATACTACAGATTAATACTTTTTTATTTTTTATTTTAATTATTTTTGAGTTGGGTCTTGCTCTGTCACCCAGACTGGAGTGGCATGATCACAGCTCACTGCAGTCTCATCCTCCTAGGCTCAAAAAACATTTGTAAACTTGTATACAGAACAACAGAAACTAACCAAGAGAAAGACCACATTAGGAAAAAAGAAATTTAAAAAAAAATAGATGAACAGAGCATCAATAACGTGTAAAACCAAATCAAATTGTCCAACAGATGTTCAATTGGCGTCCAAAGGGGAAAAAAGTCGGGGGCAAAAAAATTTTCAAGAAAGAATAGTCAAAACTCTTCTAAATTTGATGAACACATTAAGAAAACTATTTGAAGAAACATAGACAAAGAGCTAGAAACCAGTAAAAAAAGAGACTATTTTAAGAGTGGCAATGGTAAAAAGGATATATGTACAGGAACAAATATAAAAATAACTGTATACTTCTCATCAGAAACTAACAAATCAAAATTCAGTGGAGCAACATCTTGGAAGTACTGATAGGAAAAAACTTTCAACCTAAAATTCTATACCCAGTGAAACTATCTCTCAAAATTTAAGGTAAAATAAAGATTATTTTTAGACAAACTGAAACTGAAAGAATTCATTGCCAGCAGACTTGTACTATGCTCTTCAAGCAGAAAACAAATGATACAAGGTAGAAATTAGAATCTATATAAATAGGGTTAGTGCACTGGAAATTATATACGGGCCAATAGAAAAGATTTTTCTCACTTTTATTGTTTTTTAAAAATAATTTACTATTAGCCAGGCAAGGTGACTCACGCTTATAATCCCAGCACTTTGGGAGGTGGAGGCAAGAGGACTGCCTGAGTCCAGGGATTTGAGATCAGCCTGGGCAACTTGGCAAGAGTTTGTCTCTACAATAAATCAGAAAAATTAACCAGGCGTGGTGGCACACACATGTAGTTCCAGCTACTTGGAAGTCTGAGGCAGAATGATCATTTGAACCCAGCAGGTCAAGGCTGTGGTAGCCATGAGCATGCCACTGCACTCCAGCCTGGGCGACAGAGTGAGACTCCAACTCAGAAAAAAAAATAATAATAATAATTTACTATTTATAGTAAAAATATAATTATGTATTATGGTGTTTAAAACAAAAGTAAAAGTAAACTGCATGACAACAAAAGCGCTGCATAGGGGAAAGTGAAGTATACTGCTGAAAGAGACCCTACATGCAGTACATATAGTCATGCATTGCTTAACAACAGGGATACGTTCTGAGAAGTGGGTCATTAGGTGATTTCGTCATTGTGTGAACATTATAGAATGTATTTACAAAAACCTAGATGGTATAGCCTACTATACACCTAGGTTATACGGTACAGACTATTTGCTCCTAGGCTTCAAACCTGTACAGAGTGTTACCATAATAAATACTGTAGGCAGTTGCAACACAATGGTATTTGTGTATCTAAATGTATCTAAACATAGAAAAAGTAATGTGTATAATATATTTTTTTTTGACTTGGGGTCTCACTCTGTCACCCAGACTGGGTGTGGTGGCGTGGTAGCATGATGATGGCACACCGCAGACTCAAACTCCTAGGCTCAGGTGATCCTTTTGCCTCAGTCTCCCGAATAGTTGGGACTATGGGCGCATGCCACCATACCTGGCTAATTTTTTTATTTTTGAGGAGACAAGGTTTCTCTTTGTTACCCAGGCTGGTTTCAAACTTCTGGGCTCAAGCAATCCTCCTGTCTCAGCCTACCAAAGTGCTGGGATTATAGGTGTGAGCCACCGTGCCCAACCTTTCTACTATAATCTTTTTTTTTTTTTTTTTGAGTTGGAGTCTCACTTCGTCACCCAGGCTGAAGTGCAGTGGCATGCTCACGGCCACCCCAGCATCAACCTGCTGGGATCCGGCAATCCTTCTGCCTCAGCCATCCAAGTAGCCAGAACTACAGGTGCGTGCTACCATGCCTGGCTAATTTTTGATTTGTTGTAGAGACAAGGTCTCGTCAATTTGCCCAGGTTGGTCTCGAGCCCGCAGGGTCAGGTAATCCACTCACCTCAGCCTCCCAAAGTGGTGGGATTGCAGGTTGAGCCACCGAGTCCAGCCTCCACTAGAAATCTTATGGGACACCTCATATATGTGGTCCATCCATGCCTGAAACATCACTATGTGGAGCATAACTGAATACACAATGCATATAAATGTACTATAATTATATTTGAAGGGAAACTATAAATTAAAGACATATTAAAACTATGGTGATAGATTGTTCTTTTCTTTTTTTTTTTGAGTTGGATTCTCACTCTGTCATCCAGGCTGGAGGGCAGTGGCATGCTGCCAGCCACTGCAGCCTTGACCTGCTGGGCTCAGGCTATCCTTTTGCCTCGGTCTTCCAAGTAGCTGGAACTACAGGTGCATGCCACCACGCCCAGCTAATTTTTTGATTTATTGTAGAGATGAAGTATCGCCAAGTTGCCCAGGCTGGTCTTGAACCCGTGGGCTCAGGCAATCCTCTCAACCTCGGGCTGGGATTGTAGGTGTGAGCCACTGAGCCCGGCCAAAGTCATTCTTTTCAATTTTCTGTTCCTCAGTTTCCACACCTGCTATGAGGTCAACCAATGCTGAAATAAACTTTCTCTTTTGCCTGAAATCTAGCCATTAGATAAATTTACTACTCTTTGCTTGTTAGGACTTAGAAGCGTGAAATTTTCAGTTATTGGTTTGACCAGTGGTTGGGGACCTTTAGAGAACATAAGACTGGGGTGTTGGTTTCAAGGTAATAGGCTGATTATACATGGCAGTTGCCCTCGATAACACATCTTAGAAATAATTGAGGCCAGCCATAGTAATTTTTTTTTGATTTATTGTAGAGTTGAGGTCTCGCCAAGTTGCCCAGGCGGGTCTCGAACCCGCGGGCTCAGGCAATCCACTCACCTCGGCCTCCCAAAGCACGGGATTACAGGCTGAGCCACCGAGCCCAGCCTCAGATACCCCTTCAACAACAACCCTTGTCATTGCCCAATGGACTCATGAACAAGGGGCCATGGTGGAAGGGAAAGAGGATACTCATGAACTTAGCAATATGAACTTTCACTCTCTAAGGCTGTTGTGACCATGGCCGCTTCTGAGTGCCCAAGCTACTAAAAGTACATATTAACACTGGTTCTCCATTCCCTGGAGGTGTGGAAGGAGTGACTATATTGAACCACTTTCACCGTGCAAAAGATATCATCACCTTTGTTCTCACTGGAACATACACTTTGTGTGGATACAGATTTGCCTTCCAATATCACACTGCTTCCCCCATACCACCAGTCATGGACTTTGGAGTACTTTATTTATCATCATTGTATTCTGCAAGGATTGCCTCTGACCAGGGAATAATTTTTGCTTTACATCAAATGAAGTGTGTCAGTAGACTCATGCTTGCAGCATTCGCCTGTCTTACTATATTTCTCATTACAATGAAACAATAGCCTAGTCCAATGGTGAAAGGGCCTTTTGAAAATTCAGTTATAGTGCCAACTGGCTAACAATATTTTGCAGGGCCCAGGTAATGACATCCAGGATATGGTACATGCTCAACCACCAAGATATGGGGCTGATTGTCTCATGGCCAGGATTCTCAGATCCAAGACACAAGGAATGAAAACAGAAGTGACTCCTTTCACTATTATTCCTAGTAATCCAGTAGTGAGTTTTTTGCTTGTCTCAGCTATGAGCATTTGACCAGTAACAGAAATAATGTTGGTAGTAGTTATAGATATTTCAGTCTTACTTTGTACTGAATATATTTGGACATATATTAACCGATTATTTTTCTTTTCTTCTCCTCTTTCACTTCCCTACCATTTATGTCTGTTAATAGTAGTTAACCATATATCTCATTATTTAGGGTATGGAACATTAACAGAGATTTGTGACTCACTCGGGAAACAAACACTACACAAAGGAAGATGCAGGAATTTTTGTATCCTCTTTTGGGGAAAGAGTTGGTGCATTTTTTGTTATAAAAGGGGTATTGGCCCAGGTGTGGTGACTCGTGCTTGTAGTCCCATCTTCTCAGGAAGCTGCGACAGTAAACTCTCTAGAGACCAGGAGTTCAACACTTGCTATGTCTTGTTTTTTTGATAAAAGCCATCATAACAGATGTTCAGATGATATTTTATTTTGGCTTTAATTTGCATTTCCTTGATGGTTAGTGATGTTGAGCATCTTTTCATGTATCTGTTGGCCATTTTTATGTCTTCTCTAGAGAAATGTCTATTCAGATACTTTGCCTATTTTTAAATTGGGGTTTTCATTTGTTGCTATTGAGTTGTGTAAGTTCCTTATATATTTTGGATAGGCACCTGTTATCAATTAAGTGGTTTACAACTATTTTCTTTCAATCCATAGGCTGCCTTTTCATTTGGTTATTTCCTTTGCCGTGTAGAAGCTTTTTAGTTTGATGTAGGTCTACTTGTTTACTTTTACTTTTGTTACCTGTGTTTATGGTGGTCTATCAAAAATAAAATTACTGTCAAGAACAATGTCAAGGAGCTATTCAATGCTTTCTTTTAGGAGTTATATAGTTTTGGGTCTTATGGTTAAGTCTTTAATACATTTGGAGCTGATTTTTGATTTATGGTGTAAGATAAGTATTCAATTTCATTCTTTTGCATGTGGATATATAGTTTTCTCAACATTATTTGTTAAGAAACTATTCATTCTCCCATGGGTGTCTTCTTGGTGCCTTGAAAATTAGTTGACCATATAGATTTAGATTTCTTCAGCTCTCTATTCCATTCCGTTGGTCTATGTGTCTGTTTTTATGCCACCACCATACTATCTTTTTTTAATTTTTAATTTTAAAGATGTGGGGTACAATTCAGGGTTAGGCATACAAATGTTCATTGTGCAGGTACCCTTGTTGATAAGGTGTGCCCCCCTCCCCCAGCAGATTCCCACTACTGCCAGTCCTTTCCTTGCAGCATTACGATAATTGTTCAAGGTCCGCTTATAACCATATTATTTTGATTACTATAGTTTTATGGTAGATTTTGAAATGAGGTAATATAATGCCTCCAGCTTTGTTTGTTTTGCTCAAGATTGCCTTGGCTATTCAGGGTCTTTGGCAATTCCATATGAATTTTAGTATTATTTTTTTCCATTTCTGTGAAAAAATGACATTGGGATTTTGACTGGGATTACACTGAATCTGTAGATAGTATTGTCATTTTAACACTGTTAATTCCTCCAATCCATGAACATGGGATATCTTTTCACTTGTATTTTCCTCCATTTCTTTCATCAATGTTTTTATAGTTTTCTATGTACAGATCTTTCAAGTCTTTGGTTAAAATTATTCCTAAGAATTTTTTATAGCTATTGTAAATGGAATTGTTTTCTTGATTTCTTTTTCAGATAGTTTGTTGTTAGTGTATAGAAACACTACTGAATTTTCAACAAGGGCAGTTAATTTCGAAAACAGTAGGTAATCCCACCTGTTACAAAAAGTACATGCTTCTGACTTTTAAAATATTTCACATGTGAGTACCAACAGTGTTATTTTTTGATTGTCTATATTTGAGCAGAATGCATTGGATAGGCTTCAAAGGGCTTCTGAAAGGGTTATCACTACTTTGTCAAGATAATGGCTTGATTTGACAAGCAAACTTTAGGATACATTTTTCTAATTTTTTCCCTATTTTTGAACAAACATTGTGTTCTTTTTTTTTGAGTCAGAGTCTTTCTCTGACACCCAGCCTGGAGTGCAGTGGCATGCTCATGTCCACTGCAGCCTTGATCTGCTGGGCTCAGGGTTCCAAGTGGCTGGAACCACAGGCATGTGCCACCACACCCGGCTAATATTTTTATTTTTTGTAGCGACGAGGTCTCGCCATGTTGCTCTGGTTGTTCTTGAGCCCCTGAGCTCAGGCAATCCTCTTGCCTCCACCTCTCAAAATGCTGGGATTACAGGCATGAACCACCATGCCATGCTGTATTCACTTCTGAATGCTGTCCATCATACATGAAAAAAACTTACCAATAGTAGTAGGTCTTCCACTATTATTAGAATAATCAAAACATACACAAAGCCATACCATATTATGAACAGAAGCTTTAGGTACATTGGCTTCAACTCCCTAACCTACTTTACCTAAACTACATGGAAATTAACTGGGCTTGGACTAACCCGGTAGTTCAGATATCTACCTTGAGGCCAAATAGCTTTGCTGCCCATCCGGGTGTACCCTTCTCCTACAGGGTAGTCCTCCATGAGGGCAGGCATACAAGATCCAGCATGCTCACACTGTAGGGGCTCTCTATGGACATGCCTGCCACTGCTAAACTCCCTGAGTTATGCTTTACTCTTTCTTTGGGTTCTGTATTTTTTTTTTTTTTTTTGTGGGTTGGAGTCTCACTCTGTCACCCAGACTGGAGTGCAATGGCAAGCTCCCAGTCACCACAGCCTTGACCTGCTGGGCTTCGGCGATCCTTCCACCTCAACCTTCCAAGTAGCCGAAACTACAGGTGTGTGCTACCACACCTGGCTAATTTTTTATTTATTGTAGAGATGAGGTCTCGACAAGTTGCCCAAGTGGGTCTCGAACCCGCGGGCTCAGGCAATTCACTCACCTTGGCCTCCCAAAGTGCTGGGATTACAGGCTGAGTCATTGAGCCTGGCTAGGTTCTGTATTTTTAAAAAAGAAATTACTTAGGATCTTTGGGCTCCTTTTCAGAATTAACTATCTACAATTAGGTAAAAATTAGTTTAAAAATTAGTTAAAAATAATTATCTAGGCTTTGGGTCAGAGGGGGCTGAATAAGAACTAAGTGCCATTTTTTGCTACTAGCCAGAGACCATAGGTGCTTGTGGTGGTGATGATGATTAATTCTAACGAATTATGTATACACATTTTAATTAAGTAATTATATATCATGTATTATATTACATATTATTGTATGAAGACTATATAAGACACTTAGTTTTTAAAAAAAATGCAGATCCTTTATAATACATTCCAAAGGGTCTGTTTGATTATTTTTAGTGTGGACTTTTTTGAGTATGAAATATTTCTTGAAATTACAAGTTACTAATGCTAAAACTTCATTTATCAGAATGATGACAGTAATAAAGGTGGTGGTCAAAATAAATAAGATCACTCTACATATGACCATAAGTGGATTGTTAATCCATCTACCCATCTAATACATACATATAGACCACCTCTCAGGTCTATGGAACTGTGCTAGGTTCCAAGGATACAAAGGTGACTAAGAGACAGTCTGTGATCTTAGTTATGCATCAACATGATAAGAAGCAGGTAGGATTATGCTGCTTAAGCACAATAAAATGGATTTATGTATTTCAAAATAAAATAAAGAAGCAGGTGGGAGCCCAGACAGCATGGACAAAGTATACTGCGATCTTTTTGTGGTTCATAAGCACAATGATTGGGTGTCCACCTGTCTGACAGGTGAAGAAAAAAAGAAAGTACCACTAAATTTTCACAGAAAGACCTCACAGAGAAGGTGACGACTACCAGAAAGCACACCATTTGTGACTTGTATGAACATCCTAACCATAAACAAGGGTTAAACCTGGTTTCCAAAGGCCTAGCCAAAGTGAATATTTGTTTTTAAAAAAAATATGGAACGCTTCACAAATTTGCATGTCATCCTTGCGCAGGGGCCATGTTAATCTTCTCTGTATCATTCTAATTTTAGTATGTGTGCTGCCGAAGTGAGCACCCAAGTGAATGTTTAAAAGCAAAGGAGGCTATGGAGGTGGTAAGAACACACACACACATGCACACACAATATATACCTATCTTAACTCTGAAAAAAAAAGTTACTAGTTTTTATATGTTGATTTTATATCCTGCAATTTTACTGAATTTGTTTATCAGTACTAACAGTTTTTTGGTGGAGTCTTTAGGTTTTTCTATATATAAGATTATGTCATCTGCAAGCAGAGACAGTTTAACTTTTTCTTTTCCAATTTGGATGCCTTTTATTTCTCTTGCCCAAATGCTCTGGCAAGAACTTCCAATACTATATTGAATGGAAATGTCAAGAGTGGGCTTTCTTGTTTTGTTCCTGAGCTTAGAGAAAAAGCTTTCAGCTTTTCATTACTGAGTATGACAAGCTGTGTGCTTGTCATATATGGCCTTTATTATGCTGAGGTACATTACTTCTACATCAATATGTTAGGCATTTTTATTATGAAAGCATGTTGAATTTTGTCAAATGCTTTTTCTACAACTATTGAAATGATCATATGGTTTTTGTCCTTCCTTCTATTAATGAGGTATATCACATTGATTGATTTGCATGTGTTGAGCCATCCTTGCATCCTAGGGATAAATTCCACTTTTAATGTGCTATTGAATTCAGTTTGCTGAATTTTTGCATCCATGTTCATCAGGGATATTGACTTATAATTTTCTTTTCTTGTAATATCTTTGTCTGGCTTGGTATCAAGAAATGCTAGCCTTATAGAATGTGCTTGGAAATATTCCTTCTTCTTCCATCTTTTGGAATAGTTTGAGAAGGACTAGTATTAGTTCTTCTGTAAATGTTTGGTAGAGTTCAGCTGTGAAGTCATCTGATCCCTGGAATTTTCTTTGATGGGATATTTTTAATTACTAATTCCATTACTAATTATTGGTCTGTTCAGATTTTCTGTGTCTTCATGATTCAGTCTTAATAGGCTATAGGTGTCTAGGAACTTATCTGTTTCTTCTAGGTTTTCCAATTTGTTTGCATATAGTTGATCATGGTAATCTCTTAAGATCCTTTGTGTTTCTGTAGTATCAGTTGCAATGTCTCTTTCATTTTTGATTATATTTATTTGTCTTCTTTCATTTTTTCTTAGCTAGTCTAGCTAAATTTTTGTCAATTTTATCTTTTTAAAAACTAAAGCTTACCTAATATCATACTGAATGTGAAGAGATTAAAAGTCTTTCCACCAAGACCTTGAATAATACAATGATGCCCACTTTTACCACTTTTTAAATTCAACATAGTACTGGAAATCCAAGCCGGAGCAACTAGGGATGAGAAAGAAATGAAGGGCATCCAAATTGAAGATGAAGTCATCAAATTATCTTTCTTTGTAGATGACATGATCTCATATTTAGAAAAACACAAAGACTCCACCAAAAACTTTCAGAACAATAAATGGCGCAGTGGCTCAGCCTGTAATCCCAGCACTTTGGGAGGCCGAGGCAAGAGGATTGCCTGAGCCTAGGGGTTTGAGACCAGTCTGAACAACTTGGTGAGCCCTCGTCTCTACAATAAATCACAAAAACTAGCCAGGTGTGGTGGCATGTGTCTGTAGTTCTAGCTACTTGGGAGGCTGAGGTGGAAGGATCGCCTAAACCCAGCAGGTTGAGGTTACAGTGGCTGTGAGCATGCCACTGCACTCCAGCCTGGGTGACAAGAGTGAGAATCCAACTCAAAAAAAAAAAAAAAAAAAAGGACAAAAGACCTGAATAGACATTTCTCAAAAGAAGACATACAAATGACCAACAAGTACATGAAAACATATGCAATGTCATTAATTGTCAGGGAAATGAAAATCAAAACCACTATGAGATATCATTTCACCCCAGTTAGAATGGCTATTACAAAAAAGGCAGAAACAAAAAAAAAAATAATGTTGATGAGGATGTAGAGAAAAGAAAAGTCTTGTACATTATTGATAGGAATGTAAAGTAGCAGAGCTATTATGAACAAAGCATGGAAGTTCCTCAAAAACAAATCTAAAAATAGAGCTACCATATGATTCAGTAATCTCACTGCTGGGTATATAGCTAAAAGAAAATAAATCAGTATACTGAAGAGATATTCTGTACTCTCATGTTTATTGTAGCATTATTGTTCTATATGTATGAATTTGAATTTTTCCATTTCATATTTTTCTTGTGTAATTCTTTATAAAATTATTGTATCCTTATTTTTTATGAATAATCTGAGTATTTCTAATGAATAATATTGTCAAATATCTTTTTGTATGTGTGCTTATCTTGCACCCATATCTCTTCTTTAGTAAAATGTCCATATAAATTT
>CAUYQG010252124.1:0-19560 GCA_963574415.1 Tarsius wallacei
TGGTGGCTGTGGTGGGTGGTTGCGGCCCCGGAACTCCATATTACGCCAGGGTGTGTCCCCCAAACTAAAAAAAAAAAAAAAAAAAAAAAAAAAAAAATTTAAAGGGCATCCATTTTTCTTCAGTTAATCATGTAAAAGAGACTGCAGTGACATGGTTAAAATTCCAGACTCTCAGTTCTTTAGGGATGAACTAAATGGCTAACATTCTTTACAAAGTTGTCTTGATTTTATTCATATATATATGTGTATATATATATATATATATATATATATAAATTTTCATTTTTAATTCCATTTTCTCCAGAGTTTTTAAGTCTTTGTGTGTGTGTGTGTGTGTGTGTGTGTGTGTGTGTATGATATCCAATTAAATATATAAAATTATTTTTTCAGGGTAATCGTAAAGAGATTATTAGAAATAGAAAAAGCAATAAAATATTTTCTTGTGGTCTGAAAGGAATGCATTCTAATTTCACATTAGGCACTTAACAACTGTGTTCCTTCAGGCAATTTTGCTTCTTCAGGTTTTCTCTCTCTCTCTCTGATTCTTCTCTCTCTGAATTTTCTTTTCCTTTTCTCTTCTCCCTTCTTTTCTTCCTTTTGCAAACATTTGGGATATACACTTTATGTTCTATGCAAAGTTCTGTGGCTTGATGGCATAACAGTGAATATCATTATAATAATAACAATTATCATATTACTAATCAAGACAATGTGTATTAAGCACCTATTATGTTCTGAACATTGTTCTAAGCACTTCATATAAGTTTAACAATAAATATTTTTATGAAGTGGTCTGGTAAATTTTCTGTTGCCAGATGAACATCATTTTCACTTTTTATTCCTTTCCCTTTAAATGTAGAATAGCAAGTTGGGAAATATACTTCCCACAATCCCTATCAGTGGGATTTTTGTTGTAGATTTCACCAAAGAGAGGTTTTTTATGAGATTTCCAAAGGAGAAGAAAAGAGAATTATTATTGTTTCTATGGCAGGAGAATGAAAATTATTGCCTTGGGGGATGTAAACATTTGATCAAGGGTAAAGCCTTCCCACCTAAGAAGATTATCTTATGGTAGCTGCCATTAAGTTATGAGAGAAAGGGATAGATGGTCGTAAGCAGACAGAAATTTGTGAGTAATTTTTCTTTGCATATGGTACTGCCTAGAAACAAATAGATCAGGAACCTACTGAACTTTTTTGCAAAACAGATGCATTAAGATATCACTGACATACAAGCATCTTCACATATTTGATGTGCATAATTTACTAAGTTTTGAAATTTGTATATACCCATGAAACCATCATTACAAACAAGACAATTAACATGTCCATCACTTCCAAAAATTATATTGGGAATTTTTATAATTCTCCTTCTTTTCCCAGCCCTAAGAGATCCTCAAGAAATCACTGATCAGCTTTCTGTTAATGTAGATTAATTTGCATCCTGTAAATATTTTATTATGCAGCCATAAAGAAAGACAAAATGATCGACTTTGTAGCAACATAGATGGATTTGGAGTCTATCTTACTCAGTGATCTACCACAGAAACAAAGAACTGAATACCGCATGTTCTCACTCATAAGTGGACACTGAACTCCTATCATAATACTACAAAAAAGGGATTGGCAGTAGTGAGAAACTGCCAGGGGAGGGAGAGGGGCACATAATATCAATAAGCGTGCCTTCTGGGTGAAGTAAGGTCCAATGGGAGGCCCAAAACTTCAACTATACCCAAATCATTTATATATCCAATCCTGACCAGTACCCCACAACTTTAAAATTTTAAAAAATTGAACATATATTATGTTTTATTTTTGAATGGCTTGTTTTATTCATGATAATTTATCAACATTGTGTATAATAATAGCTCATTCAATTTTATTGCTAGTTAGTATTTCAATAAAAAGATACACTACAGATGTTTTAAAAATTATTAATTCATATGTTCATTGACATTTGGCTCTTCTCAGTTTTGGTCTATAACAAATGAAGTTACTATGAACATGTCTTTGAACAAATATTTGTATATTTTTTCTTGGACAAGTACCTAGTAACAGAACAGCTGGATCATAATAGGTGAATAATTTACTTTGTATATGTCATAGTCAATGTTGGCTGCTATAACAAATATCCTATAGAATGGACATTTATTTATCACTGCTCTGGAGGCTAAAAATTTTAAGATCAAGATGTCAGCAAATCCAATGTCTATTAATGGAATACTGTCTTGTTTGCGGATGACTGGATTTTCACTGGATTTTCACATGGCAGAAAACAGACAGAGAAGTAGCAAGATATCTTGGCACAACTTCCTTTAGGGCATTAATCATGTGTGTGAGGTGTCCATCCACATGACTTAATTATCTCCCAAAGGACTCACCTCAAAATACTATAACATTGAGGATTAGGCTTCAATGTATGAATTTGAACATAAGCATTCAGTCAATAACAACAAGAAACTGTCAAACTGTTTTACCACTTTATATTTCTATCAGCAGTGTGTAAAAGTTCTAGTTACTACATATTCATTTTCACCAACACTTAGTATAGTCAGTCTTTTTAAAATTTTACCTATTCTAAATAGATATGTCATGGTATCTCTCATTGTGTTTTAATTTGTATTTCCCTAATGACTGATTATTTGATCATATTTATATGTGCTTATTTGTCATTCCTGTGTCATCTTTAGTGAGGTTTCTGCTTAAATCATGTGACTATTATTAACTTTAATCATTTTCTAATAAAATGTTACAGATATGTGATTTTTAAATACGTTCTTCTGATCTGTGGCTTATGTTCTCATTCTCCTAAGAATATCTTTCAAATGGCATTTTAATTTTCTTTTTAAAAATTTAATTTCAAATTTTCTTGTATCATTCATTACAAAGATTACTCTCTATCCACTGAAATGCTTTTGCATTTTATTATAATGGTAATAAAAGTTCTTCAAATGTGTTAGTCTTTTCCAATATGTGTTATTATGTTTTGTTGATTTGCTCGTCTATTTTTATACCAATGCCACACCATTTTGATTTTAAAACTTTATAATAATCATAGATGACCCTTACTGTTTGGAGTTATGTTTTTCCTATGCCTGGCTGTTCAAAGGTTTTTATCAAGAAACAATACTGGATTTTGTCAAATGCTTTTTCTGCATCTAATGATAAAATCATGTGATTCTTGATTTTACATCTGTTAATGTGCTGAATTAGGTATATGGCCTTGTGGACATTCAAGGAGCGCTGAATCCCTTGAATGAGTGAGCCCTGAACATTAGTCATATTAACATAAGAAAGGGATCAGGGGTTGCTGGGCATGGCTAGGAGAGGGAGGGAGGGAAGAGGGTGGGAACACCTGACAACACAAAGTGTACCTGGTCCACTGCCAGGGGAGTGAAGGCCAGTTAGAAGCCCAATCTTCACCTGCATGCAGCCTACTTATGTAGTTAATCCTCACTTGCATCCCTTGTCTCTATAATAAAACAAATTTTCTAAAACTTTATAAGTCTTAAAATCCAGCATTGTTATTTTTAAAGTTGTTTTGTATATTCTAAGTCTCTTGGGTTTCCATGTAAACTTTATAATCAGTTTAAGATTTACAAAACCATGTACAAAGATTAAAGCATAGTTTCATTGAAAGTATAGATCAAATTGAAGAAAATAAACAGCTGGCAATACTGAATCTTTCTACCCTTGAACATGACCTATGTCTCCATTTACTTAGATATTTTGAAAATGTTCTTAGCAATGTTTTATACTTTTCAGTGTCAAGGTATTAGTCATATTTTTTAGATTTATCATTGTATATTCAGCTTTATTCTATGTAAGTGGGATCCTTTTATTTTAATTTCCAATCATTTGATACTATTGCATAGAAATAAAATTGATTTTGGTGCATTGATCATGTATCTTACAAACTTGCTAAACTCACTTATTCATTCTAAAAGTTATTTTGTAGAGTCTGTTAATTTTTTTCTGTGGATAATAATTTTGTTTACAAAAAATACAGCTTTATTTCTTCCTTTCCTACTGAATTATTTTTATTTTATTCTCTCTCATTATTTCAGTGGCTAGTAAAATTGAGAGAGAATTGAAGAGGTGAGAGAACATCCCTCTGTTCTTAATTTTTGAGGGAAAGTATCCTTTCTTTACCCTTGAATATTATCTTAGTTATAGGTTATTCATTAATTCCTTTTATCTGGGTGAGGAAGTTTCTTGTTGTTCCTGGTTTAAGTTTACTCAGAGTTTTTTATCAGGAATGGGAATTAGATTTTATCAAATGCTTTTCTGTATTTATTTGACAATATGTTTTCTTTTTTAGTTTGTCAATATGTTGACTTATATTGATAGATCTTCAAGGGCTAAACCAATGTTGTATTCTTAGGATAAATCACAAACTTGGTCATGATCTATACTTATTTTCCTCATCAAAGAATCAGTCTTGATTTAATTGATTTGCTTTATTTTTTCTTATATTTTTCAGTGAATTCATCTCTGGTCTTTATAATTTCTATTGTCCACTTACTTTGGGATGGATTTGTTTTTCTTTCATTAGCAAGATTATTGGAAGAAGACGAGGTCATTGATTTAAGACCATTATAAGCTTCAAGTATAAACTTTTGTGCTATAAGTTTCTCACTAGGTTACTGTTTTAGAGACATGCCAAAAAATGTAATATAATGTGTTTCCACTTTCCACCTAGTTTCAAATATATTCTAATTTCCTTCTTCTTCTTTAGTCTCAGAATTATTTAGAAATGTATAATATAGTTTATTTTGCTTTTTTCACAAATAGAAACATATTCAATCCTTGCTATTTTGTTCTTTAATTTTTGTTATTCTTTAAAATGTTACCTTGGAAATAGTGTTTTCTTTTTAAATTAAGAGCTCCCTTTTTGTACATAATTAGTCTCATATGCTACACTATCTAGGGGGACTTTTTTTTCTTAGTCATTGTTAAATATTTATCTTGGTCTTATTTTTTCTTCCAAGAGGAAAGATTAGAGGCTTTCAGTGTGCCTCAGCCAGCTGGAAATAGCAAAATAGTGTGTAAAGATCAGCTCAGTGAGTTTCAAGAAGGAAAATGGAAATTCACTGGAATAGCAAACAACACCACAGATCCTGAGGGGGAGAAGGTGGTCAAGCAGCCCAGCAACAAAGTTAAAAGTGAGCGTAGTCTCAGCACATGAGAGGAAAGGAGAGCTTCCCTCTGTAACTAATTTTTCAACTAGGAATCTGTCCAACCCAGGCCACAAGAGAGCACATTGTTTCTCCCAAGCCTCGGAGCTAACTCAAGAAGAAGATGAGAGACAGTGGGAGGTAAAGATGCCAAGAAAAGCTGCAAGCATTTTTCCAGATGCAGGTCTGAGAGGAGGACGTCATTTTTAATCTGGGTTCAAACAAAATCAGCTATTGTTTGGGGGCCCTGCAGCTGTGGCCACTGCAGGCATTTTAGTCTCAGATCAGAGGGTGGAGTGCTTGCTCTGATGCGGGGGAATAGTCCCCACAGCCAGAACTGAGGAGAGAGTGTGGAGATAGCCCCAACAGTAGACACCTGAATTGGGCTCACTCCTTTCAGAGGACAGGAGTTGCTTAAGCCACAGTTTCTCCTGGGCAGTGAAATTTGAAGCCTGGGTCAGGTTTGTGACCTGGAAATGGTCCACGTTGTGTCATTGCTGGGGATCCTATGTGACTCACCAGTACTAAGGAGCAGAAGACACCACATTTCTGCTCACCTGATCAGCAGCCTGAGCAGCAAGAGATCAGCAGGAGAAACCCTATTCCTGCATGCCTGAATTAGCAGCCTGAGTTGCAAGAGAATTGCTGAGAACATGATTTCTCCTTGGTAGCAAGACCTTTAACCAGGGACAACTTTGCCATCTGGAAATGGTCTGCAAATGCCATTGCTAGGTGCCCACCCTGCTCCCTTGGTCAGTTGGAGGAGTGTTCCCCACCAGTAACAAGGAGCAGGAAAGATTCCATTCCTGCATACCTGGATTAGCAGCCTAAACAGTAAGAGATTAGCAGGAAGAAATCCATTCCTGCCCTCCTTGACTAGCAACCTGAGTGGCAAGAGAGTTGCGGAAGCTGCATTTTCTCCTGGGCAGTGAGATTTACAGCCTGGGAAAGCTCTGTGACCTAGAGATAGCCTCTGTTTGTCATTACTGGATGCCCCAGCCTACTCCCAGACTGACTAAGGAAACAGGCTGGGGCACCCAGTAATGACACCACCAGTATCGAGGAGTAGGCAAACCCCATTTCTGTGTACCTGGATTAGCAGCCTGAGCCACCCCGCCTATTCTATGCTGGGATCCTGGTACAAAGGAATCCTCTCTGCTTCATACTCCGGTATATCTCCAAGGCATTTGAAGCATCTGCTAGCCTGGATCATCAACCTGAGCTGCTCCACCTTTTCTGTGCAGAGCTATTATTACAGAGGGGCCATCTCCATGCCATACCCAGGCATATCCCCCAGGCATTTGGAGCACCTATTCATCTTGATTGGCAGCTGAGCCGCCCTGCCTTTCCTGTACACAGCTCTTGGTACAGCAGTGCTTCTTTCCCGCCAAGCCTGGGTGCAGTTGTAAGCGTTCAGTACACATACTTGCCTGAATCAGTTACCCAAGCTGCTCCCGTTTTTCCTTCAAATACCTTATTGCATCAGTGGTTACTTCACTCTTTGCTGGGGAACCTACTTTCAGACATTTGGGGCAGCCATTCACCTAGAATAGCAGCCTGAGCCACCCCACCCTCACTGTATGGGGATCTTAGTGCAGCTGCACTCCCTCAGCTCCATGCCCAGACATATTTCCAGGCATTCAGTGCACCTGCTTGCCTAGATTAGCTCCCCTGAGCTCCCCTCTCAGCTTCCCTGCAAATACTTTGTTATAGCAGTGGTTACTCTTCTCCTCACCGGGGGATAGCTTCAGGCATTGGGTGAGCCTGCTTACATGGATTAAAAGCCTGAGCTGCCCTTCTCTTCCCATGCAGAGATCTTGGTGAAGTGACACACTCTGCTCCATGCCTGAACATATCCCCAGGCTTTTGGTATATCTGACCCCCCAGGAATAGGAACTTGAACCACCCTCCCCTTACCAGGCAAATAACTTGGGAGCGTGGTACCCCTTCTGCCCATACCTGGATAAAACTCCAGGCATTTGGCACACTTGCTCCTACCGATAAGGAGTTTGAGTCAGTACTCCTATCCTGTGCAAAGACCCTTTTGCAGTGGCGGTTACTCGGCTCCTTCCCTGGGTATCACCTATCTTGAGGTACATCTGCTTCCCTGGAATAGGAGACTGTGCCACTCCTCCCATCCTCTGCAAAGGCCTTGTTGCAGCAGCAGTCTATCCACTCCATGCCGGGGCATATTCTCAGGCATTTAATACACTTGCTCATTTGGATTAGAAGATTGAGCCACTCCTCCCTCTGACGGTAGAGATTTTGGTGAAGCAGTGTTCTCTCTGTTCAAATCCCAGTTATATCTCCAGGTAGTTGGAGAACTCATTATTCTGGTTAGGCGGTTGGGTCATTCTCCCTTCTCATGCAGAGAACTTGGGGCACTGGACATTCCTCAACTCCATATCAAATCATATCTCTGGGTACTTGGCAGCTGTACCTCAACCCATCTTCCTCAGAGCTGGTATTTGTGTCTGCCACTGGGACTTGGTGGTAGACCTGTCTAACCCAGTCCTGCCTATCTTGATCCCTTCCACCATAAACTTGAACAGGATGCTCAGACCACTAAGTACACCACAGATCAGCTCATTGCCTGAGGAAACAGAGATTTTCTCTCAGTAAACCAGAATCAAGTATAAACCTTCCCCATCATCTGCAGCCAGTTCTTACCCATAAACGTCACTTACTGACCTGAAGGATGAGCAACACAACATAACAGGAAATCTGCTGACTCAATCGCACAGCACTAAAGAATGAAATATGTTTGCTGAAACTTCTACCACTTCAGCCCCACAGAAGGCAGTGAGTTGTCCCACATGCCCAGTATACCACTAATAAAACCAACATTTGGGAAAGCCACCATACAAAGGCTATCTACATCCAAGGAAATTATAAAGACTCTTTGCCACAGAAAGCACCAAGAACCAAAGTCAGAGGACCCTATACAACATACATTATAGCATCTCCTCAAGGAGGAAACAGTCCCATCAAATTGAAAGCAAATTTAATAAAAAAGAAGGAGAGATAGTTTATCCAGATGAAAAAGAGTCAGAGAAACAACTTGAAAGTATGAAAAAAAAAAAACAGTGTTACAACACCCCAAAGGGGCACGCTAACTCTCCAGCAATAAAGCCTAATCAAAAGAAAATCTTTGAAATACTTTGAAAGCAAAAAGAGCAACTGCACAATGATTATTTGTATACCTAACCCTGAATTGTATCCCACAATTTAAAAATAAAATAGCCGGGCTCGGTGGCTCAGCCTGTAATCCCAGCGCTTTGGGAGGCTGAGGTGAGTGAATTGCCCGAGCCCGCAGGTTCCAGACCCACCTGGGCAACTTGGTGAGACCTCATCTCTACAATAAATCAACAAAATCAGCCGGGCGTGGTAGCGTGCAGCCTGTAATTCCAGCTACGCGGAAGGATCGCCGGAGCCCAGCAGGTCGAAACGGCGGTGTCCGCTCCCGGCCACTGCACTCCAGTCTGGGCAACTGAGTGAGACTCCAACTCAAAAAAAATAATATAAAATAAAAAATTTTAAAAAATTAAAAAAAATAAACTGCGGAGTTCTTGGGAGGTCTTTAAAAAATAAATAAATAAATAAATAAAATAAAAATAAAATAAAATATATAAAAAGGAAATACTAGATAAAGAATTAAAAATATTGATCTTATAAAAGTTTAAGAAGATTCAAGAGAAAGCTGAAAATGAACATAAGGAAATCAGTAAAACAATTCATGACATAAAAGGAAAAATATTTTATTTTTTAAATCTGGAAAAAAAATTCATTGAAAGAATTAAGAAATACAGCTGAAAACTTTAAAAATATAGGACAGACCAAGTATAAGAAAGAATTCCAGAGCTGGAAAACAGGTCTTATGAATTAACACAGTCAAAAAAAAGACAACAAATTTTTTGAAGATGGACAAAGTCTCCAAGAAATATGGGATTATGCAAAGCATCCAAATCTATGACTCATAGGTATGGGGGGGGATATATATATATTGAAACCTCAGGGCAATTATATATATATATATATTTTTAATTGCCCTGAGGTTTCAATTGTATAATTGCTTTATAGTATCTGTAAATTTTGTTCTCATGTTACCTATAATATATATCATCTATTTAAGGAAATAATTTAAGGAAGTTTTCCTCATTTTGGAAGACATACAGACATCCAAATAGAAAAGCTCAGAGAACTCCTAAAAGATACACTGCAAGAAGAATCTCACCAAGGCACATAGGTATCATAATATGCAAAGTCAATATGAAAGGGAAAAAACCCCAAGACAGCAAGAGAGAAACATCTATTACCTTTAAAGGAAATTCCATCAGAATAACAAGCAACTTCTCAGTAGAAACTGTACAAGCCAGAAGAGATTGGAGGCCTATTTTTAACTTCCTTAAAGAAAAAAATAAGTCACACAAGAATTTTACACCCTACCAAACAAAGTTTTATAAATGAAGGCAAAATAAAATATTTCTCAGATAAACAAGCACTAAGAAAATTCATCAACACTAGACCAGCACTACAAAAAATGTTCAAAGAAACCCTAAATGTGGAACCAAAACAATGATAATCATCATAATAAAAGGTAACATGAGAGAAAAATTTACAGATCCTATAAAGCAATTGTACGATCAAAACCTCAGAGCAATTAGCTAACAACACTATGACAGGAATAAAACCTTACATATCAATATCAACCTTGAATGCAAATAACCTAAATACCTCCTTGAAAAATACAGACTGGCAAATGGAAGAAAACAAAAAAGAAAAAAGAAATCTAATCATTTGCTCTCAAAAAGAGACTCACCTACTGACTCAGACAGCTACAGAAAAAAATACATATGATCATCTCAATAGATGCAGAAAATGACTTTTGATAAAACTCAATATCCCTCCATAATAAAATCAGTAAACAAACCAGACATTGAAGAAACATATCTCAAAATAATAAGAGCCATATAAAACACTCACAGCCATCATCATATTGAAGAAGGAAAGGTTGAAAACGTTCTTCCTTAGAACTAAAAGAAAACAAGGATGTCTATTCTCACCACTCCTATTTAATGTGGTATTGAAAGACCTAGTCTGAACAATCAGGCAAGAGAAAATAAATAGAAGACCTCTCCGAAATTGGAAAAGAGAAAGTTAAACTACCTCTGTTCACTGATGACATGACTGTACATAGAATACTCTAAGTACTCCTCCAAGAGACTTCTAACGTAATAAACCACTTCAGTAAAGCTTTGGGATACTAAATCAATATAAAATTATCATTTCTACAAACAAATAATATTGAAACTTAAAACCAAATCAATAGCTCAAGTCCATTTACAATACATACATACATACACACAAGCACAAATACTCATACGAACCAGCCAGGAATACATTAAACTAAGGAGGTGAAATATCTCTACAAAAGGAACTCCAAAACACTGATTAAAGAAATTATAGCTGACACAAAAAATAGAATAACATCATATGCTCATGGATCAGAAGAATCAATATTATTGAAATGACCACACTGTCCAAAGCAATCTGCAGATTCAACACAACCTATCAAATTACCAATATCATTTTACACAGAATTCAAAAAAAATTCTAAAGGTTATATGGAACCAAAAAATAGCCTGAATAGTCAAAGGAATCCTAAGTAAAAGGAACAAATGCAGAGGCATCACATTTCCTGACTTCAAATTATATTACTAGGCTATATTTGCTAAAACAGCATAGTACTGGCAAAAATAGACATATGGATCAGTGGAACAAAATAGAGAACTCATAAATAAGCCCACATTAGTACAACAAACTGATCTTCACCAAAGTCAACAAAAATAAACAATTGGAAAATGATACCCTATTCAATGGTGCTCGAAAAATAGGCTAGCCACATGCAGAAGAATGAAGCTGAATCCCTGTCTCTCATTGTCTACAAAATTAACTAAAAATGGATTAAATACACAAATGTAAGACTTAAAACTATAAAAATTCTAGAAGAAAATCTAGAAAACACATTTCTGGACATTGGTCTAGGCAAATAATTTATCATGAAGACCCCGGGAGCAAATGTGACAAAAACAAAATAGACAAATGGAACTTAATTAAACCAAAAAGCTTCTTCACAACAGCAACAAGAAAAAAATCAAAGCATGAATGAAAAACTTACAGAAAGTGAGAAAATATTTGCAAATTTTGCCTATGGCAAAATTATCCAGAATCTATAAGGAGCTCAACTAACTTGTAGGAGTTTTTAGAGTATTCTACATACACAGAAAAAAATAACCCCAAGAAGAATTGAGCAAAGGACAGACAATTCTCAAAGAAGAGATACAAGCACCCAACAGATACATGAAAAAAAAGAATTACAAATCACTAATTATCAGTGAAATGCAAATTGAAACCAATGAGAAATAATCTTACACCAGTCAGAATGGCTACTGTCAAAAAGTTAAAGAACAATAGATGTCGGTGTGGATGCAGAGAAAACAGAACACCCATATACTGTTGGTCAGAATGTAAATTAGTTCAACCTCTATGGAAAATAATACAGAAATTTCTCAAAGTACTAAAAATAGAATTTCCATCTGACACATCAATCCCACTACTGTACAGCTACCCAAAATAAAATAAATCATTATATAAAAAAGACATCTGCACTCATATATTCATCACAGCACTATTCACAAAGTAATGCCATGGTACCCACCAAGTTATCTATTAACAGTACTGAATAAATAAAATGTGGTATATATACATCATAGAATACCACACAATCAGTATTATAGACTCTTAAGTCCATGTTGCCGAGAAATTCATAATTTTGTCCTTCTTTGTGGCTGCATGATATTCCATCATATAATGGACCACATTTTTTATAGTCTCTAATACTGCGTGATCTGTTACAGAAACAAAGAACTGAGTACCACATTTTTTCACTCATAAATGGTCCTTGAACAATTATCATAATACTATAAGAAAAGAACTGGCGGTAGTGGGAAACTGCCAGGGGAGGGGGAGCACATTTCATTAACAAGGGTACCTGCATAATGAACATTTGTTTTATGAATTGTACCCTGAATTGTACCCCACATCTTTAAAATAAAAAATTAAAAGAAAAAAGAAGAATACCATACAATCATATAAAGAATAAACTTGGATGGAGCTGGAGGCCACTATCCTATGTGAACTAACTCAAAAACAGAAAACCAAATACCAGATGCTTTCACTTGTAAGTAGGAACTAAATAATGGGTAGTCATAGACATAAAGATGGAAAAACATACACTGAGGACTCCAAAAGGGAGAAGGTTGGGAGGAAGTTGAGGGTTTAAACATTACCTATTGGGTACTATATTCACTATTTGGAGAATGGGGACACCAAAAGTCCAAACTTCACCAGTACCTAATATATGCATGCAAAAAACATGCACTTGTAGTCTCTGAATCTAAAATTAAATTCAAAACAGAAATAATAACAACAAAATAAAGTATATTTTGTAGTTTTAAAATATCTGTGGATTTGGGGATTCCAGTTCAAGATGGCTGACTAGAAGCAGCTAATGCATACCTTTCTTGGAGGATTGAAATAATGAGTAAACCCTAGATTTTGGTGTATTGTTTGTGAGACCACACTGAAGTTGACCAGAGAAGCAATGAAAACCACAGATAGTGGAGGGGAGTGAGACCAAGGAGCCTTCAGAGTCAGCTCTACTGCAGAACCATTCTAATGTAAGAATGGGATGAGTAAGAAAACCATTGGGGTTCCATACCTCCACCACTGAACTTTACAACCCTAGTAACAGAAGAGTCCCTATCATTCTCCAGCTGGCCACAGGAGCACCTGGTGTCTGGACAAAGACACCACTCAAGTCCACATGAAACCCAGCATGCTCTTGTTCCCTGAACAGTCTGGTGCTGGTTGCCACCATCCCATCAAGGAAGGAGGCTGGGTGCTCTCACACACCTCCAGGACAAGTGCCGCAGCCACAGAAGTAAAACATTGGTGAACAATGCACAATATGCTCCCCTACACCTCTGCTGCTCCCCACAAAAGACAGGCACCCATCAAACAAGCTCTGCTCCTACCTGAAAGCTCCAGCCATAGCTTGACTCCCAGAAAAACCACCAGCTTTCAGAATTCACCAGTAGGCCCTTGACCACTGCTGCCTCCACCCTCACCACAGACTTGCCAGAGAGTAAATGAGAAAATATGTACCTCTGTGTCTCCTAGACAGGCAGAGCTTTCCTGTTTCTATGATGGGATGTGGTTCAGTGCTCCTCTGAGGTCCCACTTCCAAGAGATTGCTGCTGGACCTTCCTAGTCAACATCACCACTGCCTTCCTCTTCTTACAGCCTACAAGTCAGGGAGGGGGTAAAGAGACAAATTGGTTCTACATATCCCCTGTGCAGATGCTATAGTCTCTTCCCCTTGTGGTTTTCTTGCTGGCAGGGTTTCCCTGTTTCCATGACAGGCATCTTAGGGCCACATAAACATTGCAACTGTGGCCCAGCACATCCCTAATTACTCAAATCCCAGAAGGTACTGTTAGATCCCTCCCTATCCCTGTCACCACTGTCTTCTCCCCTGCCACCTGGGGGTCAAGGGCCAACAGGGAAGCAGAGCACTAAATGAAGCCAATCTACCATACACAATATATATCATACCTACAGCTCACAAAGAAGAATATCTCCAAAAGTCCCATGCTAACATAGGAAATAATAATAATGAGGAAGAGGAGGAGGAGAAAAAGAAGAAGAATTACCCCCAGTTGGGAAGGAATCAACACAAGACCAATACCAAATGAGAGTGTAATGGCACCTCCAAAGGACTGCATCAGCTCCTCAGCAATGGATTCTAACCAGAATGAAATGTCCAAAATGACAGATATAGAATCCAGAATATGAATAGCAAAGAAACGCAATGAGATCCAAGAGAAAATTGACATTGAAACCAAAGAAACCACAAAAATGATCCAAGAATTCAAAGAGAATATGGACATCATAAGAAAGAAGCAAAAGGAACTTCTAGAATTGAATATTTAATTTCAAGAATTTCAAAATACTGCTATAAGCCTTAACAAAAGACTAAGTCAAGCTGAAGAAATAATTTAAAAGCTTATAGACTGGTTATTCTAATCCATCCAGTTAGATAAAAATAAGGAAAAAAATAAAGAAAAATGAACAAAGCCTTCTAGAAATCTGGGATTTTGTCAAAAGAACAAACTTGCAATTAATTAGAATTTCTTAGAAGGAAAAAACCTGAAAAAATGTATTTGTTGCCAGGCTCGGTGGCTCAGCCTGTAATCCTGCGCCTTTGGGAGGCTAAGGTGAGTGGATTGCCTGAGCCCGCGGGTTTGAGACCCGCCTGGGCAAGCGAGACCTCATCTCTACAATAAATCAAAAAATTAGCCGGGCGTGGTAGCGCTCGCCTGTAGTTCCAGCTACTTGGAAGGCGAGGCGGAAGGATCGCCGGAGCCCAGCAGGTCGAGGCTGCGGTGGCCGGGAGCGGCCACAGCACTCCAGTCTGGGCGACGGAGTGAGAATCTTACTCCCAAAAAAAAAAAAAAAAAAAAATGTATTTGAGTGTATAATCTAGGAAAACTTCCCCTATCTTGCTAGAGAAGTCAACCTGCAGACACAAGAGATTCTGAGACATGTTGTTAGATACTGCAGAGGAAGATAATCTCCAAGGCACATAGTCACCAGACCATCCAATGTCAAAGAGAGAGAAAAAAATCTTAAGAACAGCTAGAGAGAAGGGCCAGACCACCTATCAAGGGAGACCCATCATATTAAGAGCAGTTATTTCAGCAGCAACTTTATGGCCAGAAGAGATTGAGGGTCCATTTTTAGAATACTTAAAGAAGAGCTGTGACAGAAAATAAAATTAAATTAAATTGCACCCCATCAAATTAAACCTGAAAAAAAAAGAGAAATAAAGTCTTTCTCAAACAAGTAATCACTAAAGAAATTTACCACCACCAGACTCACACTACAAGAGATACTTAAGGAATTTCTAAACATGGAAACAAAGGAATGATACCTCCTAACTCAAAGACACTCAAAGCACATAGTCCACAGACCCTATAAAGCAACCACAAAACTTATACTACAATGCAAATAGCTAATAATACAATGATAGGAACAAGACTTCATGTATCAATAGTAACCTTGAATTTCAATGTTTGATGTTCAATGTTTCAATGTTCAATGTTAAGTAAGGATGTTTTTCCTACCTAAAATATATAGAGGGGAAAATTGGATTAAAAAAAATACATTCTTCTTTTGTATTCAGGAGACCCATCTCATTTTTAAGGATACCCATAGGCTCAAGGCAAAGGGGTGGAGAAAAAATTCCCATGCAAATGGAAAAGAGAAAAATAGCAGGGTCACCATTATTGTATCAGTTGAAACAGATTTTAAGTTGACAAAAAAAAAAAAAAAAGATAATGTAAGACATCCTAGAGCTAATAAGCAATTTCAACAAAGTCCAGGATACAAAATCAATGTACAAAAAATCAGTAGCATTTCTATACACCAACAATATTCATGCTTAAAACCAAATAAAGAGAAAAATCCCATTTACAATAGCCAAATAAAATAAAATATCTAGGAATAGGGCAACCCCTTCAGGTCCCCTCCCACTGTGGGAGTTTTCCAGTCTTCTCAATAAACCCTACTTTCTCAAAAAAAAAAAAAATCTAGGAATACATCTAACCTAGGAAGTAAAAAATCTCTACAATAAGAACTACAAAACACTGCTGAAAGAAATCAAATATAACACAAATTAAAAACTTTCCATAGTCATGGATTGGAAGAAGCAGTATGTTAAGATATCCATACTGCCCAAAGCAATCTATAGATTCAATGCAATCCTTATCAAACTAGCAGTATCATTTTTTCACAAATCTAGGAAAAAAATTCTCAAATTGATATGGAAACCAAAAGACCCCAAATAGCCAGAGCAATCCTAAACAAAAAGAACAAAGCTGGAGCATCACATTGCCAGGTTTCAAACTTCGCTACAAGAATAAAATAACCAAAACAACATGGTACTGGTATAAAAATAGACACATAGTCAAATGGAACTGAATAGAGAACCCGGAAATAAAGCTTCTTATATACTACCAATTTATCTTTGACAAAGTTGTCAAAAATAAATACTGGGAAAAGGACAGCTTTTAAAATAAATGGTGCTAGGAAAAGTGACTAACCATATATAAATGAACCTCTCACCATATATAAAAGTTAACTCAAGGTGGTTTAAATAATTAAATGTAAGATTTCAAACCATAAAAATTATAGAAGAAAGCCTAGAAAACTCTCTTCTGCACATTGCCCTAGGAAACAATTTTTTTTTACAAATCCTCAAGTGCAAATGCAGCAAAAACCAAAATTAACAATAGGATCTGATGAAGCTAAAGGACTTCTGTATAGTAAAATAAACTATTAACAGAGAAGTGCACCCAACACAGAAGCACCAGGATTGCAAAGCAACTACTAAATAAAAGAGAATATTGACTCTAACACTATCATAACTGGGAACTTAAGTACCCTACTAACAACCCTAGACAGATCATTGAGGCAAAAAGCCAATAAGGAGATCCGAAACCTCAACTTGATGCTTGCCCAAATAGATTTGATAGATACCTACAGAACACTCCACCCAACAACCATGGAATATACATTCTTTTCATCACTGCATGAAACATAATTCAAGATCTACTATATCCTTGGCCATAAATCAAGCATAAACAAATTCCATAAGTCTGAAATAATACCATGTATCTTCACAGACCACAATGAAATAAAAATAAATATCACCACTAAGACCCCCCGAAACACACACACACAGACAGGGACACTAAATAGCACACTACTGAATGACTCCTGGGTCAACACAGAAATTGAGACAGAAATTAAAAGATTCCTGGAAACACATGAAAACAAAGATATGTCTTACCAGAATCTCTGGGATGCCACAAAAGCAGTAATAAGAGGGAAATTCATAGTTCTACACACACATATTTAAAAAAACAGAAAGACCACAAATAAACAGACTAACATCACACCTAAGGGAGCTGGAAAGGCAAGACCACTAAAACCCTAACTTCAACCGAAGAATCCAGGACCAAGATAAAATCCTATCTACAGGACATATTAGATTAAAGTATCATAGAAAAAAATCAACACAAAGCTGATTCTTTGAGAAGATAAACAAGATAGATGGACCCCTAGCCAGATTGACTAAGAAAAAGAGAGACAAAAATCCAAATAAATACACTTAGAAATGCAAAAGGTGAAGTTGCAACTGACCCTGAAGAAATTCAAAAGATTATCAGAGATTACTATGCATGCCTATATGGAAACACACATGAAAATGTCAATGAAATGGAGGACTTTCTGATTTCATACAATATCTCAAGGTTGAATGAAACAAGAAGAAATTGAAATCCTAAATAGACCAATAACAATCCAGGAACCTGACTCTATGATAAGAAAACTACCTACAAAAAAAGTCCTAAACCAGATGACTTTTCAGTTGAATTCTACAAAACACACAAGGAGGAGCTGATGCCAATTCTACTGAAAGTATTCCAGGCAATCAAGAAAAATAGCACTCTCCCCAAATCATTGTGTGATGCTAACATCACATTAATACCCAAACCTGGCAAAAAACTAAACAGGAAAGAGAACTATAGGTCAATCTCCTTGATGAACATAGATGCAAAAATTATTAACAAAATTCTATAAAACTGGATTCAACAACACATCTCAAGAATCACCCACCATGATCAAGTAGGCTTCATTCCCAGGATGCAGGTCTGGTTCAACATTACAAGGCCATAAGTGTAATTCAACACACCAACAGATGTGAGAGAACAAGAACCACATGATTATATCATTAGATTCAGAAAAAGTCTTCAACAAAATCCAGCACCGCTTCTTGACAAAAACCCTTGAGCATTTGGGCACAGAAGGAATGAACATTCATCAAAATAGCAAGCGACATCTACAGTAAACCCACAACCAACATATTGCTCAATGGACAGAAATTGGAAACATTTTTCCTGAAAACAGGAACAAGGCAAGGCTGCCCACTCTCACCCCACCTGTTCAACATAATGTTAGAAGTTAGAGCCAGAGAAATTAGGCAAGAGATGGAAAAAAGGGGTATTCAAATAGAAAAAGCTATCCCTTTTTGCAGATGATATTATCTTATACCTTGAAAACCCAAGGGAAATATGTTAAAAAAAACTCCTTGCACTGATAAATGTTTTTGGCAAAGTCTCTTGTACTAATCAGTGTGTAAAAAACAGTCACATTTCTATACACCAAAAATAAACAGGTAGAGAACTAAACAAAAAGCACAGTCCCTTTCACAATAGCCACAAAAAAAGAAAGAAAGGAAGAAAGAAAGAAAGAAAGAAAGAAAGAAAGAAAGAAAGAAAGAAAGAAAGAAAGAGAGAAAGAAAGAAAGAAAGACAGACTTTGGCATCTTCCTAACCAGAGAAGTGAAAAACCTTAACAGCAAAAAGTACAAAACACTGCTCAAAGAAATCAAAGAAGACACAAATGGAAACACATTTCATGCTCTTAGATGGGAAGAATCAATACTGTTTAGATGTTCGTCCTACCCAAGGGAATCTACAGTTTCAATGCAATACTCATCAAACTATTAACACCATTCGTCTCAGACATGGAAATGACAATACAGAAATTCATATGGAAACAAAAAAGAGCATGAATAGTCAAAAGAATCCTCAGCAATAGAAACAAAGCAGGAGGAATCACAATCCCAGACTTTAAACTTTACTATAAGGTTACAATAATCAAAACAGCCTGGTACAGGTACAAAAAGAAACAGATTAGACCAATGGAACAGGATAGAGATTCCAGAAGCAAAAACTCGATCTCTTAGCCAACTCATCTTTGACAAAGCCATCTACAGCAACCACTGGGAAGGGGAGACCTTATTCAGTAAAAGGTGTTGGGAAAACTGGCTGACCACATACAGAAGAATGAAACAGTGTCCCTACCTATCACCATACACAAAAATCAACTCTAAATGGATCAAAGACCTAACCATATAACCTCAAACTATAAGAATCTTAGAAAATGCAGGAGACTCCCTTATGTATATTGGAATAGGCAACCAATTCCTGATTATAACCCAAAGACATATGCCATAAGCAATAAGATAGACAAGTGGAACCCCATCAGACTGAAAAAACTTTTTTTTTTTTTTTGAGTTGGAGTCTCACTCTGTCGCCCAGACTGGAGTGCAGTGGCCGCTCCCGGCCACCGCAGCCTCGACCTGCTGGGCTCCGGCGATCCTTCCGCCTCAGCCTTCCAAGTAGCTGGAACTACAG
>CAUYQG010252128.1:0-26925 GCA_963574415.1 Tarsius wallacei
GCCTGGGCAACTTGGCGAGACCTCATCTCTACAATAAATCAAAAAATTAGCCAGGTGTAGTAGCGCACGCCTGTAGTTCCAGCTACTTGGAAGACTGAGGCGGAAGGATTGCCGGAGCCCAGCAGGTCGAGGCTGCAGTGGCCGGGAGCGGCCACTGCACTCCAGTCTGGGCAACAGTGAGACTCCAACTCAAAAAAATATATATATATATTAAAAATTAAAAAAATTAAGGAGGAATAGGGGCTACTGTCTCACAGGAGCCCTAGAAGACTTGACAGTAAGGAAAAGAAGGGACCAGAGTAGCTCTGTGAACTGCAGGAGCAGATCTGTGTAAGCTACTGTGTCAGAATCATTGCATTGTTGTTGTTTTTTTTTCTTTGTAAGAATTCAATGGAATTTTAGGCAATGAAATTATTACGACACTCTTGCTGTTGTTCTGCCCGTTGTGCCTTTCACAACGTATCTTTCCTTTAATAAATCTACCTTTCTTAATTCACAACTGTTTGGGTGAATACTTTTTTTTTTTTGAGTTGGAGTCTGTTGCCCAGGCTGGAGAGCAGTGGAATGCTCATGGCCACCGCAGCCTCGACCTGCTGGGCTCAGGGGATCCTTCTGCCTCAGCCGCCCAGCTAGCTGGAACAACAGGCACAAGCCTCCATGCACAGCTAATTTTTTTTTTTTTTGAGTCACGGTCTCACTTTGTCACCCAGGCAGGAGAGTAGTGGCATGATCACGGCTCACCACAGCCTTGACCTCCTGGGTTCAGGCAATCCTCCTGTCTCAGCCTCCTGAGTAGCTGGGACTACAGGAGCATACCACCACACCCGGCTAATAATTTTTTTATTTATTGTTGAGACAAGAGCTCACCAAGTAGTGCACACTGGTCTCGAACCCCTGGACTCAGTCAATCCTCTCGCCTCCGCCTCCCAAAGTGCTGGGATTACAGACGTGAGCCACCATGCCCGATGTGAATACTTTCATCCCACGCAACTCTGGCCATACCTAGCCTGCCATGCACGGCAGTGAGCAAGCCCTAGTGACCAGATAGAGGTTAGCCCACTCAGCTTCCCAGAACCTCGCTGCTTTTCCTTCCTTCCTTAAAAAGGAAAAAAAAAAAGAAAAAGCCAGGCACAGTGGCTCATGCCTTAATCCCAGCACTTAGGGAGGCTGAGGCAAGAAGATTGCCCCAGCCTAGGGGCTTGAGAACAGCCTGGAGAACATGGTGAGACCTCGTCTCTACATAAATCAAAAAATTAGCCGGGCATGGTGGCACACGCCTGTAATCCCAGCTACTTCGATGAAGCGGAAGGATCGCCTGAGCCCAGCAGGTCGAGGCTGCGGAAGCCACGAGCGTGCTACTGCACTCCAGCCTGGGCGACAGAGTGAGATTCCAACTCAAAAAAAGAAAAAGAAAAAAATATATATTTAATAATTGCACAATAATTTGTGGAGTACTTTACAATTATTTGCTTATTAAATCTCATATTCCTGATAAGCAGGTCCTTTCCATTAGTTTAATTTTATAGTCAAAGTAACTAAAGCAAGGAATTGTGAGGTCACTTTCACAAGATCACACAATTAGGTGTGTGCTGATCAGGGTCTTTACTGCACAAGTCTTGTTCCCACAACCTCGAATTGCAATTCCAGTGTAGTGGTATAGCTAGCTGCCTGTTAGCTCCCTCCTCAGTGTTGAACAGGAGGGAGGTACAAACATGGACACTACAGCTCCTGGCAGTAGAAAGCCAGTGGTCGGTGTTGGCGTTAGCTTCTTGGTTGTAACATAAACCCTATCAGCTTGTCCATGCATGCCTAGATGATGCAAACACATGTTTGCAATACAGCCTGGTTTGAGATTTTTTTTTTTTTTCTTTTTTTTGAGTTGGAGTCTCACTCCAACGCCCAGACTGGAGGAGGGCAGTGGCACTCTCCTGGCCACCGCAGCCTCGACCTGCTGGGCTCCGGCGATCCTTCTGCCTCAGCCTTCTAAGTAGCCGGAACTACAGGCGCACGCTACCATGCCTGACTAATTTTTTGATTTATTGTAGAGATGAGGTCTCGCCAAGTTGCCCAGGCGGGTCTCGAACCCGCGGGCTCAGGCAACCAACTCACCTCAGCCTCCCAAAGCGTGGGATTACAGGCTGAGCCACCGAGCCCGTCTGGTTTGAGATTTTTTAACAGTTAGTCTAAAGTTGTAGTTGGTTGACGCTGTTGTGGCACTGCACTCAAGCCTGGGTGACAGAGTGAGACTCCAACTCAAAAAACAATAAAATATAATAAAACAATCAAGTTGTAGTTCTCAGCACAGGCTATAAATTGAAATACCTAGCCAGGCCACAGTGACTCACACCTGTAATCCCAGCACTTTGAGAGGCCGAGGTGAGAGGACAGCCTGAGCCTGGGGGTTCAAGACCAGCCTGGGCAACTTGGCAAGATCTCATCTTTACAATAAAAAAAAAAATTAGCCAGGCATAGTAGTGCGTACCTGTGGTTCTGGCTATTTGGAAGGTGGAGGCGGAAGGATCAGCGGAGCCCAGCAGGTAGAGGCTGCGATGGCTGTAAGCATGCCCCTGCATTCCAGCCGGGGCGACAGAGTGAGACTCCAACTCAAAAAAAAAAAAAAGTAAAATAAAATAAATGCAATTAAATCCAAATCTCCAAGATAGGGACCTGGGCATTGATACAGGTATACCTTCCTTTACTGAGGTTCACAGATATTGCCCTATATAAAAATTGCAGGTTTTGGCTGGACATGGTGGCCCAAGCCTGTAATCGCAGCACTTTGGGAGACCAAGGTGAGAGGATTGCCTGAGCCCAGGAGTTCAAGAGTAGCCTGGGCAATTTAATGAGACCTCGTTTCTACAATAAATCAAAAAATAAGCCAGGCGTGGTAGCGCATGCCTGTAGTTCCAGCTACTTGGAAAGTTGAGTCAGAAGGATCATCTGAGCCCAGCAAGTAGAGACTGTGGTGGCCATGAATGTGTCACTGCAATCCAGTCTGGGCGACAGAGTGAGACTCCAACACACACACACACAAAAAAAAGAGTTGCAGGTTTAATTAGCTGGACAAGGAGGTATTGGCCTGTAGTCCCAGCTACACAGGAGGCTGAAGCAGAAGGATCGCCTGAGCCCAGGAGGTCGAGGCTGGGATGAATCGTGATTGTACCATTGCACTCCAGCCTGGGTGATAGTGAGACCCTGAATCATCAATAAAAATTTTTTAATTGCAGGTTTGTGGCATTTTGGTGTCGAGCAAGTCTATCAGTGCCATTTTTCTGTATGCTTACTTCATGTCTCAATATCATATTTTAATAATTCTCTGGATATTTCAATTTTTCTCAATATTGTATCTCTTATGGTGATCTGTGATCAGTGATCTTTGATGTTATTATTGCCATTGTTTGTGGTGCAATAAATCTTGCCCATATAAGGCAACAAACTTAATAAATGTTCTGTGTTCTAACTGCTCACTAACCTGGCCATTGCTCTCTCTTCCTCTCCTTGGGCCTCCCACTCCCTGAGACACAACAATATTAAAGTTAGGCCTATTAAGAACCCTACAGCCAGGTGCGGTGGCTCACATCTATAATCCCAGCACTTTGGGAGGCAGAGGCAAGAGGATTGCCTGATCCCACAGGTTCCAAACCATCCTGGGCAACATGGTGAGACCTCGTCTGTACAATAAATGTAAAAACAATTAACCAGGCGTAGTGGCACGTGCCTGTAGTTCCTGCTACTTGGACAGCTAAGGCAGGAGGATCGCCTGAACCCAGCAGTTCAAGGCTGCAGTGGCTGCGAGTGTGCCATTGCCCTCAAGCCTAGGCGACAGAGTGAAACTCCAACTCAAAAAAAAAAAAGAAAAAGAAAAAGAAAGGCCAATCTCGGTGGCTCACGTCTATAATCCCAGCACTTTGGGAGGCCGAGGTAAGAGGAATGCCTAAGCCCATGGGTTCGAGACCAGCCTGGGCAACTTGGCAAGACCTCATCTCTACAATAAATCAAGAAAAATTAGCTGGGTGTAATGTTGTGTGCGTGCTCCTGCAGGTTGAGGCAGTGGCCATGAGCGTGCTACTGCACTCCAGCCTGGGCAACAGAGTGAGACTCTGACTCCCAAAAAAAAAAAGTTGAACAGATGAAGATTTGCTTCTTATGGATGAGTAAGGAAAGAGGTTTATTAAGATAGAATCTATCAGGTGCCGTAGTTCATGCCTATAGTCCCAGCACTTTGGAAGTTTGAGGTGAGAGGATTGCCTGAGCCCATGAGTTCGAGACCAGCCTGAGCAACTTGGTGAGACCTCATCCCTACAATAAACCAAAAAATTAGCCGGGCGTGGTTGCATGCGCCTGTAGTTCCAGCTACTTGGAAGGCTGAGGCAGAAGAATCACCTGAGCCCAGCAGGTCGAGACTGCGGTGACTGGGAGCGTGCCACTGCCCTCCAGTCTGGGTGACAGAGTGAGACACCTACTCAAAAAAAAAAAAAGGTGGAATCTACTGGTGAAGAGGCTATGATCATTGTTGAAATGACAACAAAGGATTTAGAATAGTACATGAACTTAATTGGTAAAGCAGCAGCAGGGTTTGAGAGGATTGGTTCCAATTTGAATGAAGTTGTACTGTGGGTAAAATGCTACCAAACAGCATTGCACACTGTAGAAGATTCTTTCATGAAAGGAAGAGTCAGTTAGTGTGGCCAACTTCATTGTTGTCTTATTTTAAGAAATTGCCACAGCCACCCCAGCCTTTACCAATTACCATCCTCATCAGTCAGTAGCCATCCACATCGAGGCAAGACCCTCCACCAGCAAAAGGATCACGACTTACTTTGGACCCAAATAATCCTTAGCATTTTGGGCCATTTTTCTTTTCTAGCATAGCCCAAAGGGAGCAATCTTTTAAATTAAGGTATGTACATTGGTTTTTTTAGACATAATGCTATTGCACGCTTAATAGACTACAGTATAATGCAAGCATAACTTATGTGCACTGGGAAACCAAAAAATGTGTATGCCTTGCTTTATTGCAGTATTTACTTTATTGCTATAGTCTGGAACTGAACATGCAATATCTCCAAAGTATGCCTGTAATTTCTTTTTTTTTTTTTTGAGTTGGTTTCTCATCCTGTCACCCAAGCTGGAGTGCAGTGGTGGCGTGCTCACAGGCTACCGGAGCCTCAACCTGCTGGGCTCAGGCAATCCTTCCACCTCAGCCTTCCAAGTAGCTAGAACACAGGCATGCGCCACCACACTCGGCTAATTTTCTTTTTTTTTAATTGTAGAGATGAGGTCTTACCAAGTTGTCCTGGCTGGTCTCAAACCCCTGGACTCAGACAATCCTCTCACCTCTGCCTCCCAAAGTGCTGGGATTACAGGCTTGAGCCACCACACCTGGCATGCCTGTAATTTCAAAAAGTGCTCCTGGTTTTTCCAGTATGTGCCCAGAGTTGAGAACCAATGGTCAGCTACATTTGGTTGGGTAGGTGTTTCATTTAACAAGGACACCAGACTGAAGGGTCCAGGGAGGACTGAAATTCAGTTCACACTCTGCTTGCCAAGCAGTGTATTCTATTTTGAGGGTTGACTCTGTTCTTAAAAAGTGTCACCTTTTGCCTAATTCCCACTAAGCAGACCCTGGAATCTTTCCCTTACTCTTGGATATGCATTGTTACATATTCTACATACTCCATTTGCAGCTTTCTAAAATATGTTCAATGAATTATGTTTAACATCTACTGTCTTCTGGGCCCTTGGTATTCACTGGGGATACAACTACAAAATAGTCACAATCCAATCCTGTCCTTATGGAACCCACAGCCTTTGGGAATGACAAGTTATTAAAGAGGGAGATAAACAGCAATGTGGAAGAGCTCTCATGGGAGTGAGCACGGAATGCTGGGCAGGGACGCTGAACTAGCACTCCACTCAGACCTGGACTCACAGGGGCCTTGTAGAGAAAGAGATCTAACAGTGTCCAGGTAAAAGGGAGGGGGCGAGTGACAAGGCTGAGTGACCGCGTATGGAGAAGCCTGTCTTAGACAGACCATGGGTTATTGGAGAATTGACAATGTTTATGGTGGGAGGAGGGGCTAGTGTGGTAGATTCTAAAATCTCCCAAGGGCTGGGCTGGCCACATGGAAGCTTAATCGGCTTTCCACTCCTTCCTTTCTCCCGTCTTCTCTCCCTCCCTCCCTCCTTCTCTTCCCTCTTCTTTTCAGGTACAGTCCTTTATTAGAGTAGAAAAACCTAAACCACTTGTACCATGCCTCCGGGAATCTACTGCAACCACTGAAAAGAAACAAAAAGCTTGGGAAAAGGCAAAGGAGAAAAGAAGCATGGGGACACGTATACCACCACTTTACTTGGTACCACATGACACATCCTAATAATTTTTTCTTTTTTTGAACTGGAGTCTCACTCCATCACCCAGTCTGGAGTGCAGTAGCACACTCACAGCCACTCCAGCGTTGATCTGCTGGGCTCCAGCAATCCTTCCGCCTCAGTCTTCCAAGTAGCTGGAACTACAGGCGCGCGCTACCACAGCCGGCTAATTTTTGATTTATTGTAGAGACAAGGTCTCACCAAGTTGCCCGGGCTGGTCTCGAACCCGCAGGCTCTGGCAATCCACTCACCTCAGCCTCCCAAAGTGCTGGGATTACAGGCTAAGCCACCGAGCCAGCCACATCCCAATAATTGACACAGATTTCACAGGTTCTTCCTTGCTCACCATTCTTTATGTTTAATTGAGATAAAATTCACATAGCACAAAATTAATCATTAACCATTTAAAGTGTAAAATAAAGTGGTATTTCGTATACTCACCATGTTGTGCAAACATTTTTTCTATCTATTTTGAAGACATTTTAATCACCCCAAAAGGAAACTCCATATCCATTAAGTAGTCACTCTCTATTCCCCACTCTACTCAGCCCCTGGCAACCTCTAATTGGCTTTCAGTCTCTGTGGGCTTGCCAATTACAAATGTTTTATATAAATATAATCATATAGCCAGGCATGGTGGCTCACTTCAGTAATCCCAGCACTTTGGGCAGTCGAGGCAGGAGGATCACTTAAGCCCAGGATTTTGAGAACAGCCTAGGTAACATAGTCAAACCTCATCTCTACAAAAAAACAAAAAATTTAGTGAGGCATGCTGGCATGTGCCTATAGTCCCAGATACTTGGGAGTCTGAGACAAACGTTCATAGCAAGTCAAAGCTGCAATGAATGTGATCATGCCACTGCATTTCAGCCTGAACTCTGATTCAAAAAATATATATATGATATAATATGTGACCTTTTGTCTTTGGCTCTTTTCACTTAGCATGTTTTCAAGGTTTATCCAATGTGTTACATGTATCAGAACTTCACTCCTTTTTCATGACTTAATAATATTCCATTGTAGTGATATACCAGTTTGAGTTATCCCTTTATCAGTTGGTGGACACCAGAGTTGTTTCCACCTTTTGGCTACTGTAAAAGCGATGCTATTAGCATTCATGTGCATATATTTGTTTGAATAACTGTTTTCTTTTTTTGTTTGTTTTCTTTTTTTTCAGTCAGAGTTTCACTCTGTTGCCCAGATCGGAGTGTGGTGGCACACTCACGGCCACCACAGCCTCGACCTGCTGGGCTCAGGTGATCCTTCTGCCTCAGCCTTCCAAGTCACTGGAGCTACAGGTATGTGCCACCATGCCCAATTAAATTTTTTATTTATTGTAGAGATGAAGTCTTGCCAAGTTATCCAGGCTGGTCTGGTCTCAAACCCGTGGGCTCAGTCAATCCTCTCACCTCAGTCTTCCAAAGTGCTGGGATTATAGGCATGAACCACCATGCCTGAGGAACACCTGCTTTCAATTCCTTTGGGCACATAGCAAGGAGTGGAATTACTGGGTCATGTGGTAATTTTGTTTAACTTTGAAGAACCACAAAACTGTTTTCCACAGAAGCTGCGGCATTTTTCTTTTTTTTTGAGTTGAAGTCTCACTCTTTGTCACCCAGGCTGGAGTGCAGTGGCACGCTCACAGCCACCGCAGCCTCGACCTGCTGAGTTTAGGCGATCCTTCCATCTCAGCCTTTCAAGTAGCTGGAACTACAGATGCACGCCACCACACCTGGCTAAGTTGCAACATTTTGCATTCCCAGCAGCAATGTACAAGTGTTCCAGTTTTGCTACATCCTTGCCTACACTTACTACATCTGACTTTTTTATTCTAGCCATCCTAGTTGATGTGAAGTGGTATCTTGTGGTGGTTTAGATTTGCATCTCCGTGGTAGCTAATGATGTTGAGCATCTTTTCATGTGTTTATTGACCATTTGTATATCTTCTTTGGAGAAATAGCTATTCAAGTTCATTGTCTATTTTTTCTTTCTTTTTTTTTTTTTTTTTAAAGTCAGGGTTTTACTCTGTCACTCAGGCTGCAGTGCAGTGGCACAATCATGCCTCACCACAGTCTTGAATTCCTGGGCTCAGGTAATTCTCCCATGTCAGCCTCCCAAGTAGCTGAGACTACAGCTGCATGCCACCACACTGGCTAATTTTTTGGGTTTTTTAGAGAGACAACGTCTTGCTACGTTGCCTAGGCAATTCCTGGGCTCAAACAATCCTCTTGCCTGGCCTCTCTGGTGGCTAAGACTATAGGAGTATGCCTATCACATCCGACTTTTTTTTGCTTTGTTTTTCTTTTTCCCCATGTTGGTCTCAAACTACTGGCCTCAAGCAATCCTCCCACCTCAGCTTCCCAAAGTGCTGGGATTACAGGCTGAGCCACCATGCCTGACCTAATTTCCAATTACTGAGAAAAACTCAGTCCCAGATCGGGTCAGGCAATCAAACCTAGTATCAAGAGCCAAGGTCAAGATCATATGATTTTACTTCAGTTCCAGCTGCCCATTCCTGTATATATTGGACGGTTTCCACATGAAGATTTGTTAGCCAAACAGATATCTCAAAAGTTGTCTACTGTGGTCATTAACTCAAAGACTCAAATGAAATCTATCCTGAATGTTTCTTTTTTTTTTTTTCCTCAGTAGAAGTCTTCATTCTGTCACCCAGGCTGGAGTGCAGTGGCATGCTCATAGTCACTGCAGCCTCGACCTGCTAGGCTCAGGTGATCCTTCCGTCTCAGCCCTCAAAGTAGCTGGAACTATAGGCACACACCACCATGTCCATCTAATTTTTTGATTTTATTGTAGAGACAAGGACTCGCCAAGTTGTCCAGGTTAGTCTTAAACACATGGGCTTGGGCAATCCTCTCACTTCGGCCTCCCAAAGTGCTGGGATTATAGGCATGAGTCACAGCACCCAGCCTCTTTTTTTTTTTTCAAGTTGGAGTCTTACTCTTGTCAACCAGTCTGGAGTGCAGTAGCACGCTCATGGCCACCGCAGCCTTGACCTGCTGGGCTTAGGCGAGGCTTCTGCCTCAGCCTTCCAAGTAGCTGGAACGACAGATGCATACCACCACACCCGGCTAGTTTTTGTGATTTATTGTAGAGACAAGGTTTCACCAAGTTTCCCAGGCTGGCCTTGAACCCCTAGGCTCAGGCAATCCTCTCGCCTCAGCCTCCCAAAATGCTGGGATTACAGGCTAAGCCAATCCTCTCGCCTCGGCCTCCCAAAGTGCTGGGATTACAGGCTAAGCCACCGCACCCGGCCCTCTTTTTATTTATTGTAGAGACAAGGTATCGCCAAGTTGCCCAGGCTGGTCTTGAACACATGGGCTCAGGCTATCCTCTTGCCTCCGCCTCCCAAAGTGCTGGGATTACAGGCATAAACCATCGCATCTGGCTGATAGTTTCTTATCATCTCTAACCACTATGCTTGCGTGTCTGACAAAAAGTCAAAAGTGAATTGATAGATCACATTGTATCTTCTTCCATCTTTATCTTCCTATTGTATCTTCTTCTGTCTGCCCTAGACTGAGGCAGAGAGATTCTAGCACTGCCTTCAGTGGCTCAGACGATGTTGGCTCTGCTCCTTGAGTCAGTCCTTTCAGTCTCCTTATCTGTAGCCCATAAAACCTGAAACTAAGCCGGGCATGGTGGCTCACACCTATATTCCCAGCACTTTGGGAGGCTGAGGTGAGAGGACTGCCTAAACCCAGGGGTTTGAGACCACCCTGGGCAACTCAGCAAGACCTCATCTCTACAATAAATCAAAAAATTAGCAGCCAGGCTCAGTGGCTCAGCCTGTAATCCCGCGCCTTTGGGAGGCTGAGGTGAGTGGATTGCCTGAGCCTGCGGGTTCGAGACCCGCCTGGGCAACTTGGCGAAACCTCATCTCTACAATAAATCAAAAATTAGCCGGGCATGGTAGCGCGCGCCTGTAGTTCCAGCTACTTGGAAGGCTGAGGCGGAAGGATCGCTGGAGCCCAGCAGGTCGAGGCTGCGGTGGCCGGGAGCTGCCATGGCACTCCAGTCTAGGTGACAGAGTGAGACTCCAACTCAAAAACAAAAAAAAAAAACAAAGTAAAAACAAAGTAAAAACAAAAACAAGAAAATGTGTGTTCTGTACAAGTATGCTTGAATTTCATGTCTTGCATTTCACACCAGACAGTAAACTCTTCTTTTTTTTTTTTTTTTTGAGTTGAGTCTCACTCTGTCAACCAGGCTGGAGTACACTCACGGCTACACTCACGGCTACCACAACCTTGAACTGCTGGGCTCAGGTGATCCTTCTGCCTCAGCCTCCCAAGTAGCGGGGACTACAAGTGTGTGCCACCACATCTGGCTAGTTTTTTAAATTGATTGTAGACACAAAGTTTCGCCAAGTTGCCCAGACTGGTCTAGAACCCCTGGGCTCAGGCAATCCTCTCACCTCTGCCTCCCAAAGTGATGGGATGACAGGTGTGAGTCACCATGCCTGGCTAAACTCTTCTTTTAGTAAGGGCAGTAAATTAGGACATAAGGGCTTCCCCTAAACAGTTACCTTTGGGAAAAAGTATACACTTAAGCACAGTTCTTTATTTCACTAATCGTTCTTTTCAGCTGGGAACTGATGTTGTGTAAACGCTTAGCCATCGCATGATTACTGACAGTGATTATAATGCGACCACGCTAGTCTCCATAGGGACCCACCTCTGTGTATGGTATGCACCCTAGTTTATCTAAATCCCATTACTCTGGCCAACATCACCTAACCTCGACTTGTTTCCGAATTCAGTATGCGGCCTTTCATGCCCCCGGAGTTTGAGAAGTTTAGTTCTCTTCCCTTCCCAGGGACTATGAGCCAGAAAGTTAAAGCAATGAAAAAAGGGCCTCCGCTCTTCTACTCAATGTTTACCGATGAAGAAGTCGTGTCATTATTTCCTGAGGTTAGTGATTCTGCCACTTAAAAAAAAAATCGGGTCTTTATCTGACCGTCCACCTGCCTTAATCATTGAGTATTTGTCAGCGCGGTTCAGCTTATGCTGAAACGTACAGAACACTTGGCAAAGTCTAATGAAGAAACCAGCTCATCCATCCACCACGCTAGACGCTTCTGACCTTGTGCCCAAGACATTCCCAACAGCAAGAAACTTTAAGAGGTGGTGATGCGTGTCGAGATGTTTCCCTAGACATGTGTGCGCTCCTAGGCCATCCCTAACGTGTTCTCCAGGAGAACGCTGTGCGATCAGGGAGGAGAGCACAGTTTGGGGACTTCCCGTTCTGCCCAGACTTCCCCTGGGTAACTCCTGTTTATTTTTTAAGTCTCAGATCAAGGGCTCTTCCGCAGAAAAGTCTACCTGGACAGGCCATTTCCAGCTGCGCTCGACAGGTCAGATTTCGGTGTGGAGTGTTCCTAGAACGACTGACTGTTTCTCCACAGCACTGGCCACAAATAATTGCTATAACCTAGACATCTTTTAACCCTGTCCCTTCTGCGAGTCCTGTGAATGCCACCGTGGCAGGAATGGCTCTGACTGGTTCACCAACGGCATTTTACCTCTTCTCAAAGTACACTGAGCACGGTTTTGTGCTTGCAGTTCCATGCGCTAGACTAGGTCTTGAAAAACACTTAGCTAGACAAAAACGACCAACAGGAAGAACCAAGAGAAGAAAAAAGAAACAATGCAAATGCCTCCGTGTCATGCAATGAGCTTTCTAAGTGCTTCTCTATCTGCAGGCCAACAAGGGACAGGATAGCTTCTCGGATAAAAGAATAAGAGTTGTTTAAAGCTGAGAGGTCCGGACAGACCTCTCGTAACTCCTTATGGCAGAGTTATGATTAAGTCAATGTTCGACTACACAGTACAGGGCACAAAATATCTTCAAGACAAATTTAACATTAAGGGACACTATCACATGGTTATTTAAATTAGGTTTTAATGGAGATTCCCCTTTCTTGGCACGTCCTGTGAATCCTCCCATACTTTTTGAGAAGGAGATGTCATTGGCCCATCACAGAATTATTTTAAAACGATAAGGAAGGTAATAACTGGGCTCAGAATGGATGGATTCACAGACAGACGCTCAGCGTAAGCACCAGTCAGCCACTTATTCCCCAAAACATAAGTGAGACCAGAGGTGTTTTTTCAGCTCAGAAAATTCTCTCCCTACTCTGCCACCAGGAAATGGGCAGTTGGGTCGCTCCTGAAACTTCTTTACAGGTACTGGACATCTTCGAAGACCGAACACCTTTTACCACGGGGCTGTTCCTTGGTTTTTCGTGTGTGTTCCCTTGGGCTAAGTCCGGATAGTAAGTTCACCATCGCTATAATGAATTATCAGAAGCATAATTCAACATTCAAGGCACACACACAGCACACTGTACCGAGGCAGAGGTGGGCCACGCACCTTCGCCCACGAGGGTCCTGCTCCGTGAAGCGCTGGTGGCCGAGGGTGCTCCGTCCACAGTGCTCTACTGCCCTCTGCTGGCTGAAGAATGAGACCTGGAGACCCCCCCCCCTTCTGCCGATTGACTACTCGAGGACCCTAGAAGGCGAAGGAGAGAAGGCGGACAGAAGGCTCCAAACGGGCAGACGGCGGTGACGGGGCAGACGGCTTTCAAAGGTGGATTTCTCGATGATTCTCATCACAGATTTCAAACTACTGAGATTTCATTTTAATTGATTTTTGTATCAGCTGAAAAGTCTGATTATTTCATATGACCCTAGACACACTCCTAAACCAAGATCACACCGTTGCATAATTTCAAAGTGATAATGGCAGGGCTCATCGTTGTCTGGGAATTCTTGGGATTTTCCAACAAGATACGTTGGCTGTTCTAATCGCCGGCACATGCGTGGAATGTTTTCATGATGATTCTATGATGTTGAAAGAATATTTTTAGCAGTTTTTTGGTAAGAATTAAAGCATTCCTTAAAATTAAAGCATTCCTTTTTGGTAAAAATTAAAGCTAAATGAGGGACTTATTGTGCAAGTTCCACGCTCTCTTGAAGCCTTCTTTGTATCTTCATGTCACCAAGGAAAAACCAACATGGTTGTATATTGGGTGCTAATTCCTTCTTCCTCTTCTTCTTTGAGTCAGAGTCTCACTCTGTATCCCAGGCAACAGTACAGCTCACGGCTCGTCACAGCCTCAACCTCCTGGGCTCAGGTGATCCTCCTGCCTTAGCCTGCCGGGTAGCTGGGGACTACCACCACATGCTACCACACCTGGCTAATTTTAAAATATTTTTTATAGAGTCGAGGTCTTACTATGTTGCCTCAGCTGGTCTTCAATTCCTGGGCTCAGGCAGTTCCCTCACCTCAGCCTCTCAAAGTGTTAGAATTACAGGCATGAGTTCCTGTGCCTGTACATTTTTCATAAAAGGACAGCAACAGCATCCCAAAAAACACAACAGAACAGGGAATGGATCTACCCGCCTGCACTTCAGCACTGCATACTGCCTTAATGTCTGATCTCATTTATTTCAAAAACATTTCTGAAGAGTCGTCTTACCATCTGTGGCTAAAGATAATAGTCTTTATCATTAGGGTAGCCTTGCTAAATTTTCTAAAACACACTTGGTTTAAAATTTTAAAACAAAGCTGTCTTTTTTTTTTTTTGAGTTGGAGTCTGTCTCTGTCGTCCAAGCTGGAGTGCGGTGGCACGCTCCTGGCCACCGCAGCTTCGACCTGCTGGGCTCGGGCAATCCTCTCGCCTTGGCCTCCCAAAGTGCTGGGATTATAGGCTTGAGCCACCGCACCCGTCTACAGCTGTCATTTCTATTTCAAAAATTTGACTGGCGTTTTGAATCTGGGACTTATCTTACATGTTTTCAATAGTTTTTCCCAGCTACAATATACATGAAAATGATCTGGTTTTCATTCCTCGAAGTGCATTATTCTGGAACATTTATAAAATGCAGATTGTGGTCCTTTGAAATAGGATTTTATTCCATGGGCTCTCCCTTCCTGTCCCATCCTCAGAACTGGAGTCTCTTATGAATTGGGGGATAATTTTTCCCTGCGGCATTCCTGCCAAAACACTGTCAATCCTTGTAAAAATTTCTGGGGCAAATGGTACCTTATAATTGATTCTAACTACCTCCGATCTAGATGGTATTCACCTTGTGAACTTTCCAGTAATATACTTTTAAGTCAATGTATAAGTCACTTGACGTCTTTGGCTCTCTATACCCTGAGAGAAAAAAGTTTCATCCTAGAAAATATTATCATAACAAAAGATGGAGAATAACTTTTTGACTCCTGATTCACAGGAGAGATGAAAAAAGATGCATGTTCCAGTTTTTCACATATAATCCTCAAAAAAACATTAGAAAGACTCTCTTACCATTTCCCCTTAGGACACTCAGGGCGGGGCACAGTGGTTCACGCCTGTAATCCCAGCACTTTGGGAAGATGAGGCTTGAGGATTGCTTGAGCCCAGGAGTTTGCGATCAGCCTGGGCCACATAGTGAGGCCTCGTCTTTCCCCAAAAAATCAGAAAATTATCTGGGCATGGTGGCATGATCCTGTAATACCAGCAACTTGGCAGGCTGAGGTGGGAGGATCACTTGAGTCCAGAAGTTTGAGGCTGCGGTGAGCCGTGAGCATGTCACTGCACTCCTGCCTGGGCGACAAAGTGAGGCTCTAACTCAAAAAAAAAAAAAAAGAAAGAAACATAGAAAGATAAGGGACTTGTCCCGATGTACGCAGGAAGGCATGCTGGTCAGGTGGTCAGGGGGACTGTCTCAAGCATGTGGTCTTTCTTTAAAGATGGAGAGCTGAGCTGGGAACCCATTTGTCTTGGATTTCAAAATGATAGTGCCCTTGGTTATAGTAACTCCAACTCTGGGACGCCAAGGAAACCCTCTACATAGTGCAAAAGATGTCCATGGTGGCATTAACTAAAATAATGGAGGAACCAGAGGAAAAACTAGCAGAGGACTGGATTCCTAATAAAAAAAAACAATAGATAAGAAAGTTGACTATGGCATGTCATGTAATTGTCTATTTCAGTTACCAGAAATAATACCTAGGAGCTGCTTGAAGAGATACCAGGGAAAGAGTTGCTTGGGATAAAATTGGCAGTGAACATTTTATATGAAGTAATCAAAATGGAAAAGATAAGATTATAGGCAACGACAAAGAACACCGTCCTGTGTCTCATTGGGTGAAGGAAGCTATGAAACAATATGTGTTCCATGATAACACATTTTGAAAAAGAATAATAATATAAAGATACATGGCCTAGAATACATGGGATATATATCAATGTATATCCCATGTATTCTAGGCCATGTATCTTTATATTATTATTGATGAGCCAGGCATAAAAACAGTAAGTAACCTTTACCGCATGTATTTCTACACTATTTACATTTTATAGCATGTATTACTTTTAGAATTATAAAAATAATAAGGATCAAATATTTCCGGCACATCTAGAGTTATGCTGAAATACACCAAAATAACAGCAGTTGATAGTTTAGTGTGGCAAAGATACGTTTATTGTTTTTTTCTAAATGCGAAACGTTATCAGCATGTTTACTTTTTATTGAAAAAATAAGACAAGCCGTATAGAAATAATTAAAGATGTTTCCAACTCTTAAGCCAAGTTCCTTCTTGCTATTCCTGTCTTGTGAGAACTATCGTTTGACTTTCCTATCCTTGAAGTAGTTCTCTTCCTAAACACCCGCCACTGGTATGAACATTACTCCTAGAGAACACACTCTGTTCATTTCTATGGAAACATTAAAATAGAAAGTCAGTTACAGCTGGGTACGATGGCTCGCCCGCCATCCCAGCACTTTGGGAGGCTGAGGCAAGAGGATCGCCCGAGCCCATGGGTTCGAGACCAGCCCCGGCAACCTGGCGAGACCTTGTCTCTGCAATAAATCAAAAAATTAGCCTGGCATGGTGGCGTGCGCCTGTAGTTTCAACTTCTTGGAAGGCTGAGGCAGAAGGATGGCCTCAGCCCAGCAGGTTGAGGCTGTGGTGGTGGTGAATGTGCCCCTGTGCTCCAGCCTGGGCGACAGAGTGAGACTCAGACTCAAAAAAAAAAAAAAAAAGAAGGAAAGAAAGTCAGTTACCATTGAAGCATAATTTTAAAAAGATGGCAATAATATTCTGTTTTTAAATTTGAATTTAAAATTAATCAATTCCCCAAAGTGGCAGCCTGAAATTCAACCCTTGTTAAACAACCTGAATGGTTTTTTACTTATTCAAACAAAAGTTCCAGGACCACGTCACATTTAACCAAGGGACTTCACAGCTTTCAGGTATCTCAAGTTCTCTAGAGATATATTTACTTGGAATTAATTTAAAAAATTGTATTAAAATCTCTTTCTATAGATGTGTTAAGCAACCTCTTTAAGACTGACAAGGCAATCTGTTCCCCTCCTTGTAATATGAGTTCAGCATTGAAAAACAGACACAAATTGTGACTTGTGTTCCAAATTCATCTGATGTACTGCGAGCTTCCTGTGAGCGCTGGAATCAGGGTTTGTCAGGGACTCTGTTTCCCACGGCACCCCACCTCCTGCCTGTTCGTGGAAAATAAAAGCCTTCGCTTTTTTCTCTTTTTGTCTCCCTTTCTGCTGTCTTCGCTATTAGCAGATAGATAAACAGTCGTGCAGCTAATCAGCATACTTTGGCTTTTATTTGGGTGAGTGCTGCCTTGAATAAAAAACAACTCGTGTGCGTGTACTCCTCGTGTCCTGTCCATTGGTAACTGCCATAGTTCTCTGTGGCAGAAACAGTGAAGCACTGACTTGCTTTAATTTCACCACCATGTCAGGCCTGACTGTAAGCCACTTTCCACACGGAAACATCTCTTACACCGCACGTGTGAAGACACACTTTGCTTTTGGAAGGAATCTCTACAACTTTATTTTTTGAGTTGGAGTCTCACTCTGTCACCCAGGCTGGAGTGCAATAGCACACTCATGGCCACCCCCGCGTCGACCCGCTGGGCTCTGGCGATCCTTCCACCTCAGCCTTCCAAGTAGCCATTACTGTGGGTACACGCTACCACACCTGGCTGATTTTTTATTTATTGTAGAGACGAAGTCTTGCCAAGTTGCCTGGGCTGGTCTCGAATCCAGAGGCTCAGGCAGTCCACTCGCCTCGGCCTCCCAAAGTGCTGCGATGACAGGCTGAGCCACCGAGCCCGGCCTCTCTATGCCTTTAAATAAAACAAGTATATTTTTTTGAGTCCCCTCACTTCTACAGTAGATGTTCTTAAGCAAATTCTAAACCCCTTAAAAAGTTAAAAGCATTCATGACTAAAATATTAATCAGATTATGATGTCGGTATGTTATTAAAGACTGCAACGATAACAACATTATCAGTTCCCTTTATTCTTCCTTTCTAAAAAAAAAAAGAAAATAACACTGACAGGGAGTTTCACAACGGCCCAAAGGAAAGGTCTCCGTGGGCCTCCAATTTGGTATTTTAAGTTGAAGTCAGCTGTTGAGAATTAATGAATGATCCAGGCGGAGTCTGGGGATGGCTCGGGTTACACCACTCTGGACTTGAAAGGTGAACACAAAAGGGGTGAGGACCGCGTGGGGACCCAAGAGGCCTGTGAGAGGGAGACCCTGTGCTCCAGCCCGTCAGGCCACACGGCAGCTGCCGAGTCTCGCGGCACGTTGTGTCTGTGGGCCCACGACGTGTCTCCGAAGAGACCTGCGGGGGTGGCTCTGGCGAGCAACCAGGACGGCTACTTAGCTCTCCTGGGAATCAGGATGAACACGGATGGAGAAGCAGATGCCCAACTATCGAAGCAATGGAACACTGGGTTTCGGCCGGGCCAGAGAGGAGGGTGGGCACCGCTGGCGACTCCACCCGTTCAGTCCTTCAGTGTCTTCAGAAACAAAATGCTCCGGTGCTTTCAGAATTCCTCCAGTTCACCTTCACTGTGTCTCTTAAACACTCTCGGCTTTCTGCGGCCACCTCAAGGCCGTCTCTGTATGAGGACTGCCTCATGTTCGCAGCCTCATTACCCATACTCAACGTGTTTCTCTTCCACTTCCTACAATTCTCCTCGGAAACTTCCCTCCCCATAAATGCAACTGACATCTATTGAAACGTAGCCAATCAGTGATGACTCCGGAGAGGGTATTGTTGTTTTAACTATTTTACCCCCGGATCAGCATCATAAAGGAACTCCGTTGTGCACGCAGGTATTCTTTAGTGGCGGAAGGAGTCAATATTGATGAAACCTAGCCGGGCTTGGTGGCTCAGCCTGTAATCCCGCGCCTTGGGAGGCTGAGGTGAGTGGATTGCCTGGCCCTGCGGGTTCGAGACCCACCTGGGCAACTTGGCGAGATCTCATCTTTACAATAAAAAAAAAAATTAGCCGGACGTGGTAGCGCGCACCTGTAGTTCCAGCTACTTGGAAGGCTGAGGTGGAAGGATCGCCGGAACCCAGCAGGTCGAGGCTGCGGTGGCCAGGAGCGGCCACTGCACTCCAGTCTGGGTGACAGAAGGAGACTCCAACTCAAAAAAAAAAAAAAAAAAATTGATGAAACTTGTTGCAGGATTTCTATGTATCACAAAGGGGTTTTATATCTACCAAGGAACTTGTTTAGAAACTACGTATGGCGAGATACATACCGTTTGTATGTGTGAGGACATGTATTTGCATGTGTTCAACTCCAAGGAAAATGCAAGTCTGAAGTAAAACCTTGGTTTATTGACAAAGAATATCAGAAGTTCGTGAAGCTATTCAAAGTAAATTGGAGGTACACATTTTTGTATTTCATCTTCTGTTAGAATGCAGCTTTTGGTTGAGAAAATGGACTGCCAATGGGGACTGAACACCCCTGCCATGTGTTTTTTGTGATGTTTATCCCTTTCGTGTTTTTTCAATCAGATAAAGAGTGATCATTCTTGTAAACAAATTGCTTTGGAAAATGAAAGCAGTAAGGAGTTCAGTGACCTCTCTTTTGTCTCTTCACTATGATCCAAGTAAAATTCCTTTCAAAGTAAATCAGCAGAGATTTGAACTCATGTGGACCAAGAAATTGCCATGTGACAGTGCTTTCTTAAACTTTATAGCACTCAACGATTTTACGGCATACATGCCGGGGATGCCAAAAAATGTATATGCATTTTAAGCAATGTTATCTAGGTATTACCTTTAGTTCGCCATCATAAGAAGTGTCTGGACGCTGATGAGAACCACTTTGAACACCTCTTGTAATTGCACAAGTCAAATGTGTCTTGTATGCATCTTTTGTTATTGGTATATATTGAGTATTACTATTTTAATACCGTTTTCTCCTTTCTTAAAATGTGTGTACTTTTTCTTGGCACCCTCTGCGTGCGTGTGTGTGTGTGTGTGTGTGTGTGTGTATTTATATTTATATATTTTTTCCTGAGTTGGGGGATCTCACTTTCACCTAGGCTGGAGCGCAGTGGCATGATCACAGCTCACCACAGCCTTGACCTCCTGGGCTCCCACGATCCATCTGCCTCTGCCTCCGAGTAGTTGGGACTACAGGCACACACCACCACCACCAGGCTAATTTTTCTGTTTGTTGTAGAGACAGGGTCTCGCTTTGTTGCTCAGGCCGGCCTTGAACTCCAGGCCTCCAGGATTCTTCTCGCTTCGGCCTTTCACAGTACTGGCATTATAGGCGTGAGCCACCGTGCCCAGGCTTTCTGGCCTACTTCCAGTGAGAGGGTTGAAGGTGATCAGTGACACCCGGAATCTGAATGGAAGCGGGAGCGTCTGGAGCCGGGGTTAGCAGCGCCTCCTCTGTGTGCAGGGCTTTGTGCACGGAGTTGAACGAGCACGGGTCTGGCATGCGCTCTAGACCGGCCTCACAGTTCGTGAAGGACTTCTGCTGCAGCCCACCCTGGGTGTGGCGCCTGCCCAGTCTTGCAGAAGGGTGGGCTGCTTTCCTCCGATGACTGGGTCTGAATTTCGAATCTTGCAGGCACTGTCCTGCATCCGTACCACCACTTGAAGAGAAGTTGAGTGCCCTTGCTTGTAAAGTCCTTGCTTTACAGAAATACACCTTTAAAAAAACTACTTAAACATTTTTGTTTTATTTTTTTGAGACAGGGTCTCACTCTGTCAATCAGGCTGGAGTGCAGTGGCCCTCCACGGCCAGGGGACCTCCTAGACTCCGGTGATCCTCTCACCAGCCTCCTGAGTAGCTGGGACTACAGGCATGTACCACCATACCCAGTTAATTTTTGTACTTTTGTAGCGCCGACGTATTGCTATGTTGCCCAAGCGGGTCTTGAAGTCCTAGGCTCAAGTGAGCCTCCTGCCTCAGCCTCCCAAGGTGCCGGGATTTCAGGCGTGAGCCACCACATGCGGCCAACATTCTTATTTTAGGTTCACAGAGTATGTTTGTATATTGCATGATGGCGAGCTCTAGGCTTCTACTGAGCCAACACCCAGGTGGTAAACGGGTAGCCAGTGGGTCGCTTTTCAATCCTTGCTCCCCTCTCTCCCCCCCTCCCCCGGTAGGCATCTCCAGTGTCTGTTGTTCACATCTGATGATGCCTGTGTGTACCCACTCTTGGCTCCCACTTCTCAGGGAGAATATGTGGTGCTTGTTTTTCCATTTCTGCAAAAGACACACAAGCGGCCAACAAACTATGGAGAATGCTCATCACCACTTGTCACCAGAGACACACAAGTGAGCTGCCTGTGAGCAGCCACTGAGAGGCGGTCAGGACGGCTGTCCCCAACCAGCGAGGACATAAGCACCCTGGACCTTGGGGGTGACCCTCACTTGGGAGAGCCTTCCCTGATGCCTGTGGGCCTAGGCCTGCTGCTTCCTCTCCGACACCCCTTCCTTCCTCACCTAACGGCGGTAGACGGGGTCCCCAGAGGAATCTTAAGATTCAGTCAAAAAATCATCTACATACACCAACAACAAGCAGGCACAGACCCAGATTAAAAGCACAATCTCAGCTGGGCTCGGTAGCTCAGCCTGTAATCCCGCACCTTGGGAGGCTGAGGTGAGTGGATTGCCTGAGCCCATGGGTTCGAGACCCGCCTGGGCAACTTGGCGAGACCTCATCTCTACAATAATCAAAAATTAGCCGGGCGTGATAGTGCGTGCCTGTAATTCCGGCTACTTGGAAGGCTGAGGCGGAAGGATTGCCGGAGTAAAGCAGGTCGAGGCTGCGGTGGTCGGGAGAGGCCACTGCACTCCAGTATGGGTGACACAGTGACTCCAACTCAAAATAAATAAATAAATAAATAAATAAAAGCACTATCTCATTCACAATAGCCACAAAAACCCCAAATACCTCGGCATCTTCCTAACCAGAGAAGTGAAAGACCTTTACAATGAAAACTACAAAACACTGCTCAAAGAAATCCAAGAAGACACAAACAAATGGAAAAATATTCCATGTTCATGGATAGGAAGAATCAGCATTGTTAAGATGTCTGTCCTACCCACGGCAGCCTATAGATTCAATGCAATACCCATTAAATTACCAACATCATTCTTCTCAGACCTGGAAATGACAATACTGAAATTCATATGGAAGATTGTTTTGGCTATTGTGGTCCAATAGCCAAAACAATCCTTAGCCAAAGAAACAAAGCAGTAGGTCTCACACTTCCAGACTGCAAACTCTACTACAAGTCTACTACAAGGCTACAGTAATCAAAACAGCCTGGTATCGGTACAAGAACAGGCACATAGACCAATGGAACAGGATAGAGATTCTGGAAGCAAAGCCTCAATTTCTCAACCGAACTCATCTTTGACAAAGCCTCCAACAACAACCACTGGGGAGAGGAGAACGTATTCAGTAAATGGTGCTGGGAAAACTGGCTGACCACATGCAGAAGATTGAAACAGGACCCCTACCTATCACCATACACAAAAATTAACTCTAAATGGAACAAAGACCTAAATGTAAAACCTCAAACTATAAGAATCTTAGAAAATGCAAGAGAAACTTTATGGAAGTTGGAACTGGCAACCAATTCCTGATCAAAATCTCAAGTGCCCATGCCATAACAGATGAGATAGACAAGTGGGACCTCATCAAACTGACGAGCTTCTGCAAAGCATGCAGAAGCATCTTCCTAACCCAAGAAGTGAAAGACCTTTACAATGAGAAGAGAGCAGGGAGACAGCCCACAGAATGGGAAAAAATATTTGCCAACTTTATATTTGACAAAGGTCTAACATCTAGGATCTACAAGGAACTCAAATGTGCTGAAAGGAAAAAACAAACAGTCCCATTAAAAAGTAGACAAAAGACATGAATAGACACTTCTCAAAAGAAGATATGTGGCAGCCAACAGACACATGAAAAAGTGCTCAGCCTCACTCATCATCAGAGAAATGCAAGTCAAAAGCGCATTGAGATACCACCTAACCCCAGTAAGAATGGCCATCATTAACAAAACACACAACAACAGATGCTGGCGAGGATGTGGAGAAAAGGGAATGCTTCTACCCTGCTGGTGGGAATGCAAACTGGTACAACCTCTCTGAAAAAGAGTCTGGAGATTTCTGAAAGAACTAGGAATTGACCTTCCATATGACCCAGCAATTCCCCTTTTGGGAATATACCTGGAGGAAATCAAATCGTTCTACAAAAAAGATACCTGCACACATATGTTTGTTGCAGCTCTATTCACAATAGTGAAAACATGGAACCAACCATGCTGCCCATCGAAGCTGGACTGGATAAAATAATGTGGTACATAGACACAATGGAATATTATGCAGTCATAAAGAAGGACACACATATGGACTTCGCAGCAACTTGGATGGATTTGGAGTCGATCACACTCAGTGACCTATCACAGAAACAAAGAACGGAGTACCATATGTTCTCACTCATAAGTGGACCTTGAGCAATTATAATACTATAAGAAAGGGATTGGCAATAGTGAGAAACTGCCAGGGGAGGGGGGGCACACCTCATTAACAAGGGTACCTGCAAAATCAGCGTTTGCATACCTAACCCTGAATTGCACCCTACATCTTTATAATAAAAACAAACAAAAACAAAAAACAACCAAAAAATCATCCAAAATATTAAAACTAGAAGCGAGCCCAGTTAAAAGCAACTCTCCCTGCAAAGCATGTCCTCACAGCGGGGACTGGATTACATTCTAACGACCTCCCGAGGGTCACACGAGGCCCCAGGGGGGATCTGACCCTTGCACCTCGCAGGTCCCTTGCCAAGGCTGAGGCTTGTGGACTGGAGCCTGGGGCGAGGGCAGAGAGCTGTGTCCTCCAAGCCCCGATGACACACAGGGCAGCTCCGCCGCCAGGCTGCCCCTTCTTCCTCCACGTGGAAGAGGAACACCCGTTCCCCGGTTCATGGTGGGGTCTGCTGTGTGGGACCGTTCTACCAGAGGAAGAACCTCTGTCAAAGCTTCATTTCCAGACAGTCCCAGAAACGAAGGGCAGAAATAGCTTGGGTCTGATGTCCCGCGTGTCTGGGTGAGGTTAAGGGGGAAACTTTCCAAGGAGAAGTGGCCTCAGAATCGACCTCAAAAAGCAGAGAGGACAATGGGGCACTTCATTCCTTTCTTTCCGTTGTGCTTTTGGTAATCCAGTTCTCTCCTGTTTTCTGGAAAGTGGATTTTCCCCTAAAAGAAAGCCCCTGAGTTTTCCCTGGGAAGTTCGGCCTGAGAGTGGAAATGCTGGGTCATTTGAGAGGTGACCTGCCAGCCTGTGACATCTGTGTCAGATCAGGGAGGATGGCACCACCGTGCAGAGCAAAGGCCCCGCCAAGAACAGCCCAGGCCTCCGGCTGGAGGGCCCGGACTTCACATTCCCTGTGTCTGAGGACTGCAGGCGTTTCCCTATCTTCACCCTCAGTCTTCTCATCTCTGACGTGGGGATAATGCTGGCTTCCTTTCAGGACTGCCATCGGGGTGAGACGAGACGCTTTACGCATATGCGCTGTCTGATATATAGAAGGTGCTTGATGAACAGCCACCATCACGGCTTTACGGTGGTCGCCATGACCTAGGACAATGGGAGGGAGAATGGCATGAATAACACGTCACAGCCAGGCTCGGTGGCTCAGCCTGTCATCCCAGCACTTTGGGAGGCCGCGGCGAGTAGGTTGCCTGAGCCCGGGGGTTTGAGATCAGCCTGGGCAACTTGGCGAGACCTCGTCGCTACAATAAATCAAAAATTAGCCAGGTGTGGTAGTGTGCGCCTGTAGCTCTGGTTACTTGGAAGGCTGAGGCAGAAGGATTGCCAGAGCCCAACAGGTCGACGCTGGAGTGGCCGTGAATGTGCTACTGCACTCCAGCCTGGACGATGGAGTGAGACTCTACCTCAAAAAGAAAAAAACTTAAATAAATAACAAGTCACCATCAGCCACGGAAACATAAAACCTTCTTTCTGAGCTGGGCTTCCAAGGGACTTCCATTGGAAAGAGCCTTCCTGAGTGTCCTGGGACACACTGACAGCTCATCACAGTGTGAGGCCAGCACTCCTGGGATCTCTCTGGAACCCTCGAGGCCTGTCTTCCCGGCGTCTCTGTGAACTGTGCACAGGTTCAATCAGACACCAGCCTGAGATGTGCTCCCAGTTTTAACATCACAGCAACACCAAGTCATCACTGGCTTTCCGGTGGCTCAGATCGTTGCAGGAGTCCAATGTCACCCAAGTGCTTTGTCATCATCCACATCCCGCTCACACCATTTCCAGGCATGTAAGATGTCACCGCCAGAGCTGACAGTCCTACAAACCAAAGGGACATCCCACCAGACAGGATGGACTGCCAGGCCATGACGCAGGTAATGCCAAGGGTCCAGTCGCCTTGACCTCCACGCCTCAGGCTTGGCTTTCATGGCATGTTGCTTTTGCCATAGAAGCCCTCATTTGGTGAGACTGTCACTCCCGTCACAACGCTTTCTGGTCCCCCCTCTCTCTTGCATTAAATACAGGGGGAGCCAAAAAATATATCCACATTTTAAGAGATGTTATCTATGCAGCGCTTTTTTTTTTTTTGAGTTGGAGTCTCACTCTGTCACCCAGACTGGAGTGCAGTAGCATGCTCATGGCCACTGCCGCCTTGACCTGCTGGGCTCAGGTGATCTTTCCACCTCAGTCTTCCAAGTAGCTGGGATTACAGGTGTGCACCACCACGCCCAGCTAATTTTTTAAAAATTTATTGTAGAAACACGGTCTCGCCATGTTGTCCAGGCTGGTCTTGAACCCCTGGGCTCAGGCAACCCTCTCGCCTCAGCTTCCCAAAGTGCTGGGATTACAGGCATGAGCCACCGCGCCCAGCTGTATTGTTTTTAGAAGTTGAATTGAATTTCGGTAGCAACGTGTATGTGACGTTTGCTCAGCCGTGCTTCCGCCACGTTCCATGACTGCCCTGCCTGTCACATGGTGATGCTAACGTTCACTGGATCAACGCCATCTTTTGAGCAGCCATCCTACTTAAGATATGCATATATCTTTTGGGCATCCCTGCCTACTGAATACGCATTGGCTGTAGTTGTCAGCTGCTGCTCTGTGCCCCGCGATGTGGACACCAAGCCCCCAAAATCACCCTGGAGCTTCGTCCGTGTCTTGTCACCCCAGCTGGGACCACAGTTCCCAGCTCCTGCTGGCCCGAATCAGCCATCTCTTTGGCAACACAGAGCATTCCATGATGTCACACTCCCTTTTCACCCTGATGCCGCACAACCACCTCCAAGAACATTCCGGGCCCTTTGGGACAGTCCCGGAGGCTCTTCAGCCCGGGTCACCCTTTGCCCTTTGTTCCCTCGGCTTCCTCACACTCCCTGGCGCACCTGTCAGGTCCCCGGATTCTCCTCCCTCCCTGGGGTTTTTCCCTCACGTTGTCAGGAGCCTTGAACACCAGCTTTGACACCACCTCTTCTTCTCGGCCCTTGCCCCTCCGGAGGACGGGGCTGCGGGGATGTCGGCGCGTGGCCGTCCACCTGCCCTCCCACTGCCCTCCCTCCAGCCCGCCCGCGCTCCCCTGTTGCCCGTCTGTGTGTTTGCTTGTTACTTGGGTGTCTGTTTCCTCCGTTGGCCAAGGGAAGTCCTGACTGACTGGGACGGTGTCTGGGCATCTGTGTGTCCCCAGACGTGGGGCTTTCTCTTCCGCCTCCTCCACTGAGGCTGAAAGGTGTGATATTTGCATGTCCTTCCTCCACCCGAGCATGGAAGTCGCAGCATCTAGAATTAACTACTGGGCCTGGCTGCCAGACACCCTTCTTTTGGCAATCCCGTGGCACGCCCATCCGCTGTCTGTCGTGCAGGAGTCAGGGGCACATCTTGAGTTATGTTCTCTTCTTGTGGCCTGGATACTGTGGCAGCAAGTGGACACTACAGAGAACTGCAGTTACGCGGGAATAAAGAGAAGCAGAACCGCCCATTTCCCTGGGAATGCTGCTCAGAAGGTCTCGTTTTCCAAGCGTTTGTCCCAGGGGCCCTGCTAAAGCACAGCCTGGCTGAGGTCTGCGAGGACAGGTCTGCCTATTCCAGGAGGAGACGTTCTGAGGGTTCCTGTGCTTATGCCACACGGCAGCCACAGAGTCTCATTTTCCGCAGTGGGAGGTTAGACGTAGTCTACATGGCCACGTC